>RJWH01008290.1:0-31877 GCA_004363575.1 Solenodon paradoxus
TTTAACATGGTCTGCATCTTAGCAGCCCCAGCCGCTTGAGACACCAGGGTGTCCCAAATGGTAAGGTTAGTCGCAATGTGGAATCAAACACCAAATTAAACATTTTTCATCTTGTTACATTAAAATTCACTGACCACTTTGAAAAATAATGGTTGAGCTGAGGATCTTCAACATATTTTATTCTGCTATAAAAGATTCATTAATAACATCTCCGGTGTCTTTACTGTGAAGCCATCAAGTTAATGGTAGCAGATACTTTCCCAAAACTCTTCATTTGAATGCTCAAATTGTATCATCAGCAGCAAGTACTGTCAGTTGCTTTCCTTGAAGAGACACGCTCATTTCATTCATTTTTAAGACAATGTCCACAAATCTAAGTATGAATAATCAGTTTGTTAGTTCTTTCCAGTAAACGGTGTTCCATGAAAAACGGTGGTCAGATCAGTTTCCAACTCAATCACACAAGTACTTTTCCTTGACACATTTTTTTTAAAGGAAGCATTTATTTTCATTTAGTTGTTTGTGTCCCCACGCCCCACCACCCCCTCGGACTCGACCCCAGGGGTATTGTGGCCTGCATCCTTTGGAGGCTACTGACCTAACCACTACTCTACCAGGGTGCACCAAGACAAGTTTTGTAGTTTGTCTTATGTAGAAGTGTTTTATGCAGTACTTCTTATTGTTACATGATATTGAAAGGATATGTACTTAATGGCTGGATTCAATGACATTAATATCTTTGCTGGGGATTCTTACATAAAATTGGCTTTAAAAACTAATGAGTTTCTATTTTGCCATTGGTGGATAACCTCGAGTTAAAAAATTTCCAATTATTCCCATTTCTGACATATTTAAAATCACAAATATGAATGGAATGTTAATAAATTTGCAAAATTTAACTAATTCTATAGCCGATAGTCCAGTCATCAAATCAGCAATTTGATTTTACTCAGATTTTGTCCCTATTTTTTGACGTATCATTCTCCAGTTGAACTGAACAAAACCCAATCTGGAAGTGAAGAGACTGACCTTTTAAAAAGTGAGCAAGTTGACCAGAAAGGTAAATCTAATCTAGACAAATGTCTTGGCACAGTACAAAATGAGGTCTATTGAATGCGATTTTGGCAACTTGAGATCATTCTGGACAAATGACATACCTTTATAAAATGTCATCTTCAGGACAGGACAAATTCACTCACCCGGAACATGCAACCCTGTAATTTGAGATCTGAATGATAGATTCATTCAGCTCAACCAATCACACACACACATTAAGTATACATTCTCAATATAAAAATTAAGTTTTTCTTAAATTAATTTTTCAGGAAAGAAATTACCATGAATAAAAGCTCACATAGTTGAAAAGTTTGAAAAGAATCAATTGTATAGAGTTGAATGTTATTTCATATTTTATTTTCTATTTTAATAGTTTGCATCTGATTTCTTTACATCATTCCAAATGATGGGAAAGGAAACCACATCAGTCAGTACTATTCAGCTATTATTAATCTATAGTAAAAAGACTCATTAAAGACGTAAGAATGAAATGACCAGAGCTAGCATTATCAGTAACTAGAAACTTTCTCTAAAGAAATAAGAGATAAGTTGGTATTTTGCAAAACACCTACAAGCAGTTTAGGAACTTCCTCTGTTAAGTCTTATGCTGAATTAAATGAGGGTGCTAGCAATTATTTTAACTGGTGCTGACACAAATTTACAAATCTACCTTCACGTGTTTATTATAGAAATTAAATGATGCAAGAAAAGAAGTGGTAGATAGAAAATAGAACAAACATGCACTTTCGATTTTACAGTCCTGGAGATTAAAAGCAGCAGATGTCGTTTTGAGTGCATTACACAGATGGACACAGAATGGTTAATCCCTGAACTATTCTAGAGGTGTTCTCATCACCACATCTACTTACAGGTGAGGAGCTTGATGCTCAGACAAGCTGGGGAAGTTGCCACGACCAGCAGGGAGAGGGCAGGCTCACACTGCACCCCCACCACAGTGCCTCCCAATATGGAGCACTGAGGGGAAGAGAGGAGGCAGTCAACACTCTCCAAGTCCCTCAGTCACCCTGTACATCTAGGAGCCTAGTGTCTTTTATCATAGTAGTAGTGAGACTTAATTCGGATTCTGTGCTTTTCCGAAGAGCAAGAAAAAAAGCAAGAATAAAAGGATGGTAGTCTAAGGTAAATAAAAACACAGAGGTGTATGTAAAAGTTTATGAGAGTCCAAATAGTGAAGTGAAACTTTCCTTTACTGAGCAGAAAGGACCAAAATATCTGCTATCAATACAAATCTTTATGACTGTCAGGTAACATTAATAGACCCTCACGTCTGGTGTGCCCTAATGGCTTAGTGGTTAAGTCCGCTGCCTCCAGCAGGTACAGTCCACATGCATCCCAAGGACCCAAGTTCACGAGTTTGTGACCCAGGTAGCAGAGAGGACACTCAACTAAAATAAAAATGTTTCTTCTGCTTCTCTCTTCCTGCCGTAACTTTCCTTAAAAAACAAATAAAAACACACGAAAAACCCTCACTTTCATTCTGATACTTTAACTGTCAAGCCATAGTTAATACTGGATGCTGTTAAATCTTGTACACAACATAAATAAAATATAAATTGTTGGGTATAGTATTTGAAACATGCTTTTCCCTATTTTGTTACTCAACTGCTCTGAAGTCAATACTGACAGCAGTTTTTATCTATTAAAGATATTAGTCAACATCCTACAATATTTACACAAGATAAATGAGATTAAGTTAAACTACGAGTAATAAGGAGTTTTTCTCTGCAACTATAGCCATGGTTCGTTCCATAGATGTGTTAAGCAAACCAATGGCCACTCCTTAAGAATTATAATAGTTTTTATCATGCATAGTTAACAGACTTGTAAGAGGTGGTCTCTTTAGAGGCTGGATGTTCAAGGGAGTCAATAGTCAGACAACTAAGTCTTGGGAAGTGTTTTTACACAAACGTGTGGATGGTTATTTGGCAATCTTAGCCATACACCATGTTTATACTTTCACTGGAAGTACAATGAACACTGCATGAAAAGTATAGCTCTACCAAATTCATTAGGAATAACTTTTACACCCTCGAAGCAGTAAGAATGTTTATTTTTGGATTTCCAACATTTCATTTTCCTCAGGGCACACCTCATAGCACTGTATTATAGGAATCAAAGAGTATAACCAAAAAAGCCCCAAAAAGGAGACCAAATAAAGGGCTTTTCTCACGGACTATTCTAATTCCATCCCTCATTTGAAAATACAATCAATGAAACTATTCATTTTCCACATTAAAAACAAGTTAGTAAAATAATTCCTCCAATAGGTATTGCATATGAGCTACAGTTTCAGCACAACTGTTTTAATTATTGTGATTTGAGATTTTTCAGGATGCAACAGCACTAGATTGCCAACTACTTTGGCAAGAGGACAAAAAAACCCCCAAAACACTAGGAAACACATGCAGTGGGGTCAGAGTTGTACTTTTAAAAGAATCTTTAGACAAACCATAGCTGTTAGCCGTGGTAAGTAGAAAAAAGAATGTTTGAGTTGCACCATCCCTACCATGAACTTGTATCACAGACGGAGAGTTAGAACATTCTTGGTGAAATATGGAAGGATCCATATACACTACAAATTTAGCAAAACACTTATGTACAGAAGTCTAAATATCTTAGGAGGTTTAGATTACTGAGGAAAAACAATCACTAAGTCAATTCTTCAAGGTTAGTTTCTAACAACTATTAAAAACTAGTCCACAGTCTTGGATCATCCCACCTAAGTGTTCAGGAGTGCCACAGAATCTTAAACACAAATCACAACTGAGCACTCTTAAAATTTCTATTATTAATAGTTTTATAGTACCCCAGAGTTTGTACTCAGAAAATTATACTAAGCATGGGATTAGAAAAGATTTGCTTGCTTTTCTGAAGTCACCTAAAGATTTATTCCCCTTTGTATTACTTTTCATCACTGAAAAGTTCCCTGGAGACCAGTAGAATAAAAGCTTTACAAACTACATGATGAATCTCTTCTTTTAAAGTTGCATGATGCAATTTCAATATGGCTAATAACGTCTAACTAGGTCTTAATTTCATCTTTCTAGAGTTTACAACAATAAAGGGTAAATCTAAATTCCCAATAAAATATAAGCAAAAAAAAAGAAAAAAGAAAAAAAGAAATCTGCACACACAATAAAAATCCACCCTAAACACAGGTAAGGGTATAACGCACTGCAGCATGTCATCATCTTTATTATTTCTCAGCTATAGTTGTTCAATTCTTAAGTTAGAGACCATCTTTTCATCACATTCTCTCCTCTTTCCCCAGCTTAGGGACAGTTTGAAAAAGGCTCAATTTGTACAAGATGTTATGAAATTAAGTTTTCATTTATACATCATTTAAGAGTACATAAAGCAATCAAAATTGTAGCTTACATGTATATGACTTCCAAAAAATGACACTCTGAATGTAAGCCTTTTTTTTTGTTCTGTAAAAATAATCTTACATACATGCACATTATCAAAACAACCATTTCTTATTGGGGAAATTTGGGTGCCATCTGGTGTTCAATTTTTGCAACTACCTTTCATATTTCAATAACGTTTTTGAATTTGTAAATTTGAAGTAGATATTAACCCAGTTTCTAAAAACTGCATTTTGGAAATGCTTTCTGGTCAGTATGTGTATGGCAAAATAAGATCATGAAAAGAATGTACATGACATCAATATTAGTATAAAAATAGTCACATGCGACGTAAATATGAAAAACAGACTTAATATTGTTGACTTCAAATCAAGGTTTGTCTCCCTTACTTAAATGTTCTCAAAATCGCAAGGGAACATTTTAGATAACTCTAATACATAGAAAGCCACTGGAGAGTCAACAAGCTAGTTCATATTAGGGCTTAATTATAGTTCATAACGAATACAGGGCAAATGGTTTATTAAAATCATTCATTTACTTATTGGACTGTTCAAAGTAGGAAAAGCAGTAATGCTTTTTTTTTTCATGCCCTTTTAAAAAAATAGATATGGTCTTTTACCCATGCTCACTTACATCAAAAGAACAAAGTGGGTTAACATTTGAGATTAATTCAATTCAGCATTACCAATTTTTAAATACAAATACCTTAGAAATAAACCAGTGTGCTTTAACAAATTGCACTCACACTAATGAAATTTTAATCTTCTTTAACAGGTCAAAGCCAAAACCAAGTTGTTGAACAATCCTCAGGAAAATTGGAATGTAAAATGTTGAGTTCAATTTAAATCTGGAAGGGGAAAGAACATTAGATCAAACGAAAATAGCATTTTATAATTCAGCATTCTATCACATACAAGGGGGACTCTTACTCCCTTTAGGCCATTTGGGAAACAAATCCAGTTTGAAACGGAGATTCTGCACACTGCGTTTTGTTCAATTCTGGTCTGCTGCCAGGAAAATTTGACAACCTCTTATGTATTATATTGTCTGGTTGTTAACGGTGAAAGCTAGAAATGAATAGACCACCTAGAGAAACATCTCGGGGTAGAAGTAGGGTTCTCAGGTGATCAAGCAATTATTAGAAAATGGTCAAATTCAAATTCCACTAACAGTGACTGTCTTTATCATCTCTTTCCCTGCCAGCATGCTGGGTTTAGTTCCAAGGAAGCACTGGCATTGACACGGGATCTTGTTTCTTAGAAAATCTTACCACTGCCTAGATTCACAACTACTCACTTCTGTATGTGGCTTCATATTCAGGTGTTCTCTGGTTAGAGTCTGAATTTTCTAAGGAGGCCTTCTATGCCAGCTCAGCTGTCAAATATTTGGAGGATCATTTTCTATTTTTTGGTCTGCTTTAGAAGTACACAGCACTACATTAGTACTATATGTTTAAAAATCCATAAACGTATATATACATCGGGATATGTATTCAAATTTCCTTTCATTCATTGTGCAAGTATTTTTTTTTAACCCCTAATCCTGGGTCATGAATCTGGGCCCGTGGCTTTACATGACCTGTACCTCAGCTGCCTGAGCCACAGGGGCATGACCCATTGTGTGAGTATTTTAAAAGGTTTAGAGATGCATGAAACAATTTGAGATGGATTGATGGATAGAGGGATAGACAGGTGATCAATAGAGTAGAGAAATATCTTAATTGATGGGCATCACCTGTGATACCTAACTCAGACTTCCTTAAGACTGGCCTTTGCATGTTTGAAAAGATCTGGGTAATTCTGTTCCACAAACTTGGTCTGGAACAACTGCTCTAGGGATACGGAAATGTCAATCTTTTAATCAAATATTAGTGTTATTATTTTTAGATTTATATACACAGGTGGTTTCAAAACTGTAAAAGGACTTGAAAAGAAGTGACCAAGCCAGATTTAAGAGTAGCTTCTAATACCACCCCAATCAGTGAGTACTTTAATATTGCTAAAAACTAAGTCTGAATTTTATTTAAATATCATAACAGCAGAAGGGCAGGGAGGCATTTATTTTTGTGAGCATTGCTGCTTCATTGTTAGGAAAATCGACACATTTTTCTCAAAATAACATATCAATTCCAACCAAAAGTTTGCCAAAAGTGGATATTCAACAGATAAAATAATTTTGTTGGCAAAAGGCCTCGATTTTTAAAAATATATATTATTTCTTTTGTTTACAGAAATATTATATACACTCTAGGATATTGAACTCATACCCCAGTCTGTATTTCAAAGGCCTTGATTTTAACAAGGGTTTTTAGTGGCTATTGTAATTTCAATGCTTTGTATCAACTGAGCCAGTTCAGAAAAAATTCTTAACATACTAGTACTTTAAGTGAGAAGGCATATTTTCTTTGATAAGATCGCATATTTCTCACAATTGTCTGCTAAATGTCTTAACCGTTATTTATTTGGACAATTAAGTTATAATTTGAATGCTGAGCATTCCTAATGTCAAAACAAATATTGGTCTTTTCAGGAAGAGATGCTGAAAAAGATGGTAAGAATTTTCAATGTATAAACATTTGACAGGCTGTCTTCTAAATAATATTGAGTATTTTGATTCATAAAAAAATCCTGAAATGGAATACTCTTATTTAAATGTTCAGCATTCTAAAAAGGTCAGAGTAAAGAGCTGGTTCCTCTGCGAATAATTCACAAACAAAAGGTGAAAAATGCAAAACACATTTACTTACATCATCAATGTCTTCATCATCATCTCCTATGTCATCAAACTGGATTTCATCATCATCTCCAGGACCGAAGGTATCAGTTTCATTGATTTTAGCTAAGGAAACAATAACAAATACTAATATAATCGAAGTGTTATTAAAATGAATTGACCACTGAAAGTGATCTGATATCAAATGTTGAACTATAAAGAGACTCTTACAGTCAAATTTCTTACATTCATTCCAAAGCTATTACAACTGCTAGCAGTGCTTCAAAAACGGTCTGGACACATGCTACCAACTCAGCGATCAGGAAGATCTGGTTAAATGATGCTTTCCTCCAAGCAATAAAAATAAACCAACAAATGCTAGTACCATTCCCAGATATAGTACCACTTCCAAGATTGGAAAAGCAAAGTAAATAATTTCAGCAGGATTTTCATGCTTAAGTACAATTATATTGCTTTCTTAATATGCAATGTTGCCCCCCACCAACAAAAAACCAAACACCCCAAACAAAACAAAACAAAATCCCAAGAGAAAAATGTTGGCAGACAAAATTAAAAACATAGAATATAAAGTCCATTTTCTCTTTGATGAAGTTAAGAGGGACCTATTTTAAGTTTTCTGCACTAAGCATGCCTAAGTTTTAATTTTGTGTTGGGGAAAGAAACAAAAGTGTTGGTTTGAAAAAAGTCCTATGGGATAGTGCTCCCTGGTGGCTCAGGTATTAAGCTTATTTCTGGAACACAGTCCACATACAGCCCAGGTACCTGGGTTTGCATTCCAGGACTGGGGAGATCAACAGAAATCAACTAAAAAAGTAAAACATTTCTTCCTTTTCTCGCCTCCTTCCTGCCTTTCTTTCTTCCTCTTAAATTACTCCTTTGGTATTGTGCAGAAATCCAGTACAATTCCTTGGTGCACTCTGGTGGCTCAGGAGCTAAGCTGGCTCCTGGAGCTTAGTTAGACATTTAAAGCCCAAGGACCTGGATACGTGATCCAGGACTGGTGGGAACAACCAAAAATAAAATAAATATTATTACTTAGGAACAAAATTTCAGTCACTCCCTTCTTGAGGCATCTGCATCTAGCATTAAGAAGTATAGGTAGGCAAGAGGAGGGGGTCCCCCTTATTGAAAGAAGATATGTTTCCAAGAACTTCAGTGGATTCTGGAAACCTGAGTACTGAATCCTATTATGTTTTGTTCTATATATACATAACTATGATACTCAAATTTCTAAATTAGGCGCAAGAGATTAACAAAAGTCATTAAATAGAATAATTATAACAATATATTGTTAATAAAAATTATGGGAATGTGGTCTCAAAATATTTTACTGCATGTACTATTTTCAGATCCTGGCTGATGTCAGGTAATTGAAACAGCAAAAAGTGAAAGTGGAAAAGAGGACACTATTGTACTTATATAAGCACAAAACTAAATATGAAAAACTCTCAAAATCCTACTATAATTCCTTCACCTCAATAATACCACCAGGCAAAATAACATCATCACAAATTAATATAACTTAAGACATTACCATGCTCTGGAAGTTCACCATATGCCTTCAGACTTCTTGCTTCATCTGCATTGTATTTTAAAATTACATCAGCTTTATTATCCTTAAAAAGAAACAAATACTTTTATAACTATGCCAAAGTATCTATTATTTCATAAATTACTTAAAGAAGGGTTGAAGCTGATTGTTTCAACTTTAGTAAGTACTTTGAACCTGCCTCAGGCAAGGACAATGATCCCAGCGATGCAAAGATGTCACTGTGATTCAGACTAGGACGTCTTAAGAGAAGTTTACTGATACAGTGGTAAGCAGCACACTGGGAGACCTCTGCTTAACTATGGCTGTGAATTGCTTTTAACATCAACAAATGTTAGCAAGTACACAATGAAACTGGTTTTTACCTGGTAGTCTCGTAGACCAACCAATATAATGTCTGAAGTATTTATCCAAACCTGTAAAAGAAAAGCCACCGCATGTTATAAAATAAAGAATCAAGAGCAATACTGAGTCAAGTTTCTCCATAAAATATACATATTATTTATCCAACTGTCGGTAAAGTACCATATTTAGGCAAAAACAAAACACAAACCACGCCCCCAACTATAGTTAATAAATGAAGCTTTTTCAATTTTTTTATAATATGGGATGTTAAAGAGAGTAACAACCCTAGGCACACCCCTGTAGCTAAAGCAGCTAAGGTGCAGGTCCTGTAAAGCTTAAAGACCTGGGTTTGAGACTCAGGGCCAAGGGTTAAAAAAAAAAAATCTTATTCATCTACTTGACAGAGGATTGATGGCTTAGAATTACGTGATTTTTAACTGTGATGTACTCAAAGCAGCTAGAGCTGGCAAAACCCTGCAGTTTGGCAACAGATGGATTAACAACCAAAAAAGTTTTAAATCAGTCAGAGGGACTTATAAGCACCTTGATTAACAAATCTGCCTGAATACTTACTATGATGGGAAATTAACCATTACTTTCCAAGGAAACCCATTCATAATAACTCAAGAAATTTAAACCCAACACAACACTTATTTAGTAGAATCCATATTCAAATTTTCTTAAGGTCCTCTACATCTATTTCTCCAATCTTCAAACCAGAATCCAAACAAGGATACACTAAGGCAGTCAACCATTAGACCTCTGTGATCTTTAGATTAGTTTCCCCCAGTCTATTTTTGTCTTTCATGACATGAACGTTTTACTAACAGCCAGGTCTTTTGTTTTGCAGTGACCCTCAATTCTGATTTTTAAAAATTATTTTCTCCTGATTAGACTCAGGCTAAACATTTCTGGCAAGAATATAACATACATGATACAAATGAGTCTTTAAATAGAAACTATAAAAATTACCATCAAGGTTCTTGCTGTTTTGACTTATTATAGGTAAATCACTGGTCTAGCGATCCTTTAGGAACTAACAAAAACTCAGTCCTTGGCCCATAAAACATTAAGAGTCATCTACACCCTTGATTACAGTTTTTTATTAAAGTAAAACAAATCTCCACACTCGCCTTTTTTCTCAACTTTCCTCTGATATGACATAACCTCTTTACACCATCGAAACACATGGCTTCTAACCGTCCATTTCCCAACATTTTGATTACCTGAGCATACTCTGAGGGAGGAAAAAGAAAAGACGACAGGATATTGTTCAATTTTTAACAAAAGTAACTCAAAAGTACACAAAAAACTGATTAGCGTACAAAGGCATACCGATTGGTAATCAATATATGCAATAAAATCAATACAAAGGAGTGATAAATACCAAGCTAGTTAATGGCAGAGACAGAACCAAGACCCTATAATGTCATTTCTATAACAAGTTTTCTCGGATATCAGAAATATTTTAATTACTCATTTTGAGTAAGTAGACTGACAACTGCATGTTCTACACTTGGAGATTAAAGAGGCTTGCTCCCAAATGCCTCATCAATGTTCACATTGGGATCCTAGCCCAATTTTAGATCTCCCGTTTCTCAAAACCCTTAGAAGTTATTCTCAAAACATTTTTTGATACATCTGGCAAATACAAGTAGTTTAAATGCTAATCATGTCTTTGCTAAAGTTAGAACATCTCAGTGACTATTTTCAAGTTTTTGTAAACCCAGAAAGATTTCTCAGGCAAAAAGCCAAACTTTTAATCAGAATCTTCTCAAAAGGGTACTCAGGAAGCCATTTGGTTTCTGTCACTTAACAAACTCTTTGAGATTATGAGCACTGGCTTGCAGCACATGGCCCCATCTCCTCTGCTATTAAGTGACAGAAGACATGGAAAGGGGGGATCACTTCAGAACCTTTGGATTCTTATGTACATGAGCTGTACATAAGACTGACCTTCAAAGAGGATGCCCACTCATTTATAAATACACTGCAACATGATTTTGAAAGGCACAACTATGAAGTTAACACATAGAAGTGAGATACTCAAGACTGCAGTGAACCTATGGCCCACTTAACACCTCGACATGGCTGGTGAATTCAGAGGAAGCCTCTCTTCCAAAGTGGTGGGGGGGCGGGAGGAGAAAGTGTAGTGGCGGTTAACGTAAAATCAAATGCTTACGGAGGCAAGAATGACAAAGGTTAAAAGGTCTTTTAGCCAGAACACATGTTCATTTTCAGAGGCTTATGTACGACGTGCACAAAGCCATCAAAGTTCTATAAAACGACAAAAAAGTTCTCTGTTGTAAAGTGCTGGAAATTATTGGGATAAGTTGGACTATTTGAATAAGGACTATATACTAGATATATTAATAAGTTACCTATGTGAGGTAATTCTAGTGTAGCTATATAGTCTTAGGAGATGCATGAAGTAGTAAGGGAAAGTACCCTGATGTCTGCAGCTAACTTTCAAATCGTCCAGGAAACATGCAGGCGTGTAGCCGAGGGCTTAAGGGAGTTCACTGTACTAACATTCCAACTTTTCTGAAAGTTTGAAATTACTCAAAAAAGAAGGGGAACTAGCATCTGAGACTTACAGAATTTTGATTGATTTAAAAAGGTCAATTGTTCAGCTTCATTTCATTATGTTATAAAATGATTTTACTAATGGCAATGAAAGTGAGGGGCGTAAAAAGGCCTCAGATGCAGCCCTCAAATATCCATCTTCACTGAACATACTATGTAGAAACATTTGCTATCAAAGCATGGCACTGTCAATCAGTGTTTCTGAGACTTAGCTGCGCTGTACATTCATTCTTGGTTATAACTTGAATGTTCATACAAAACAATGAAACTTACACATTTACAGAAATGCCACCAACATTAAAGTTTCTCAGCACTGACTGAGTATACCAAGCATTACGAAAAGAAAGGCTCTAGACAAGTGTAAGGAACAATAAATGGAGAAGAAAACAAAGAAGCAATTTATTGTTTAGGATTATGAATGTGTTTAGAAATGAAATTTCTTATTTAAAAAACTACTACTAAAAGAACCTAATTTATAAAAACGCTTACCTTGTCCATCTTCTTTGAACACTAGCTCTCTCTTTTCAGATTCATTCTCATTCTTACCTCTGCGTCTATTTTTGCCTCCCTTACCTAATAGGTTTAAACACAGGAAACCATTAATTATTTGCAGAAGAGCAGGAAAAGAAATGAAAGTTTACAAAACTTTTAAAAAACCACTTAAGTTTAAAAGTTACTATTCTTGTCACCTAGTGATATCCAATTATCATCTCTGATCAAATTAAACACATACATATTGTCACTCTTGCCCTTTCTGGAAATTTCTCTGACATAAAACACAAACCAAAAGCAGTTATTATACACGGATCCCTTTCCGAGAATATATGCAATGACCAAACTGTACTAGCTCATAAAGATAGTTACCAATTGGTAAAGTACATTACTCAGTGAACCCCTTCTACAGAGGACCACATGGGTCAAGGTAAAAGATAAAGTGGGTCTTCAAGTTTATAAAAATGTCCCGTCCTTTTCCCGCCTGAGCCTCCTTCCCCCCAACCCCCCAAAAAGTTCTGAGTGCAAGATAATGACAGAGGAAAAAGGTGAATTTACAGCTACCGGAATGAGGCGCACTGATGTGGTGGTGGGGGAAGGAGAGTGCAACTCTGGCAATTGAACTGTGTGCTACAGCAAGATTTATGAGTTAAACAAGATGGCGCTACTTGCGCGCACTAGAAAGCATGCAACCCGTCTTCCAGGAGGTGAGCAGATAAACAAGGTGTGTGTGATGCACCCACACAATGGAGTATTATTCAGCAATAAAAAATGAGTCATTAAGTCCCTAAAGACACAGAGGAACCTTCAGTGCATATTGTTAAGGGAAAGAAGTCAGCTGTAAAAGCTACGTAGTGTGTGATAGCATCCAGGTGACATTCTGGGAAAGGTGAAACTATGGAGACAGCAACAAGACCAGCAGGTGCCAGGCGCTGAGGAAGGCAGTAGAGAAGGTCAGATGCACAGGCGGAACATGGCATTTTCAGGGTTGTGAAACCATTACTCCACATAGGACTGTAACGGTGGACACATGCCACTGTGCAACTGTCAAAACGCAGACAATGTGGCACGCTCTGGTGGCGTAGCGGGTGAGTCTACCCAGACACAGCCCACATACATCCCAAGGACCCTAGTTCGAGACCTGTGGTCAGGGCGGGGCAACAACCAAGACGCACAACTAAATAAAAATAAGTGCTTCTTCCTCCTCTCTTCCTGCCTGCCTGCACCTTTCCTGTAAAAACAACAAAAAATAACAAACCATATAATTTACAAGATAAAAAGAGTGAACCTTAAATATTGATATATATTTTTAATAGGGAAAGAATCACTTTTATTTACTTTAGCTCTCCGCTCGTGCCTCCCCCACAATGTCTATATTCAGGCTCCAGGGACATGCTTGCACCGTCCATTCCCCAGTTGCTGACTTAGTGCCTGAGCCAGTCACCAGGGTGCGCTGAGCTATGGATTTGAGTTAATGCATTTATCTTGACTCACGCAAGATGCTAATAATAAAGCAAGGGGAAGGGAAGGGAAGAGTATATGGGAAATTTATGCCCATTTTTCTATAAAGGCAAAACTCTAAAGCAAGGTACAATAGGAATGAAATAAAAGATAGGGCAATTGCACAAACCAATAAAGAAGAAAAAACCCCAGCACAGATACATGGGGAACTTAAAAGACCTATCGACAATGGCAACGTGTAAATCACATCTGGATCCTGACCTGGTGTGGATGATGTAAGACCAGCTAGGGCCACATGAGTACATTACATTAGCCACCTTTGTACATTTTCAAAATTCTTCATAATGGAAGTTAAAAAAAATAAAGCAAAGTGAAGAGTATAAAGCTATCACTGGTGTAAAAAAAGGAAATTCACATTCACATTTGCTTATATATAGGAAAAATCTCTGGAAAGTCATGGACACATTTAGGAAAGATTCTGCTTTTTTATACTTTTTGAAATCTCAATTGTTAATATATTACTCTTTAAATTTTTTCATTAAAATACTTCAACAAAAATCAGAGGTGTGATGTGATCTGGATGGGAAAACTGGTAAGGTCACTGCACTTACCACATAAGAATGAGGAGGGTACAACCTAGCCACGATGACAGACAGACACACACGCAGAATTTATTTCTGAGATAGAAATAAGGAATGTGGAGTAAAGGATAGTCAGTGCTTCCATAAAAAAACCTCTTAAAAATTTCAGTTTTAGCCTCTAAAATGAGGGGATTAGAACAAAGTAGCCAAATGCCCTCTATTCTCCCTATAATTTTTTTTTCTACTGAAGTCTTTATTTTTAATCTTTTTGTTTAACAACAACAACAACAACAACAACAACAAAAAACAACAAAACTTTTTTTTTTTTTGAGGGAAGGTGCAGGCAGGAATGAAGGCAGTAGCAGGCAAGCAGGCAGGAAGAGAGGAGGAAGCAGCATATTATTTAGTTGTTCACCCTGCTTGCTGCCCCAGGCCTGGGACTTGAACCCAGGGGTATATGGCCTGCGTCCTTTGGAGGTGATTGACCCAACTGCTGCTCCGCCACAGTGCATATATTTTTACTTTAATATTTAATGAGGTAACTGATTTACGAAATAATATAAACCCATACATGCTGGTTCACCGTTCCTCAAATATGACAACACACCCTGCCCACCACCAATTACTCAAAGTCCTTTCCACGATCCACTGGACCCCAACACTGCTTGCTCCCACTCCCTACCCTGTTCCCTACTGGTAACCTCAGTTCTGTTATCAATGTCCAAGGGTTACTTTTTGTTTTGTCTGCTCCTATGCTTTCTCTCTTTATATTCCAACATCTATGAGCAAAATCCCCTGGCATTGATCTTTCTCCTCACTTAGCATAATCCCTTCTAGTTCCATTCATGTTGCTGCTAAACAAAAGGATCCATTTTAGGGCTGTGTGGCATCAGCGCTGTGCATCTACACACATCTTCTGCGACCACTCATCTGACCATGGGCACTTGGGTACTTTCCAGTTCTTGGCTATTGTAAACAAAGCTCAGTAAACATGGGAGGGGGGACAGCATATATTTCTGCAAATTAGGGTTTTTCAGTCTTTTGGGTAAATACCCAGAAGTGGGATAACAGGATGGTATGGGATTTCCAGTCTCATCTTTTTGAGGACTCTCCATTTCACTGATGTCTTTAATTCATAATTCTACCCTCACCATTCCCAACCCCGCCCATTTTTCATACTTTAAATGACAAAGCTAATCACTTCATTTCTCAACTCTCCCTCCTTCTCTAGCTTTTAAAGGGTCACTTGCACTATTCCTAATCTTTCAACAACCTCCTCTTCATTAGACCTAGCCCACTGGAGCCTCATTAAGCCCAAATTCCCACCTTTTGTTCACCCACTTTCAATGGAAATTTATTTTTCTTTCATCGATCACATCTATGCAATAATTCTACATCTCTGCCCCATATTTCAATGGAGCGCTGACCTATTTCTAATGACGCAGCACATTTCCAGTGCATGGGTCACTGTCCTCTCAAGTCTATTTAAATTTCATTTAGTTTTTGTTTAAAGGAAAGGTGCAGGCAGGAATGAAAGTGGGCAGAGGCAAGCAGGCAGGAGGAGGGAGGATGAAGAAGCACTCCATTTACTTCAGTTGTTCATCTTAGTTGTCACCCCCGCCCCAGGAGGGAAACTGGGACCCTTGGGATGCATGTGGACTGCACTGGCTGAAGACAGCTAACCAAACAGGCCCTCCACTAGGGCATGCTGAGTTTACTTTTAAATTTTATTTAAAACTCAATTTACTTTCTTTTACAAAGCTGGTTCTTAACACACCAACCTTGAAAGAATACAGCTCTGAACCTATAAACATGATTCCAATCTACCTCTCAACTCTCTCCTACTACCTTGTGTTTCAACCTAAGACTTTTCACTGCTCCCATAACTCGCTCTTAACAAACCTATGCATATGACGCAGGCACTATTCCGTCTTCCTTTTATAAGAGATAACGATCTTCAAAAGCTAAGTGCCTACAGAGGTTCTATCATCGTGAAGCGAGGTCTGGGATTTGAATTGGACTGTGTGCTTAACCACTAAATAATAATGCCACCCATTTATTTGTCGGAATCACCCTATGACTTGATAAGTCATTTATTCCAAGTTTATCAATGAATTTAGTGGAGCTCGGAAAGTAATTCAATACTAGTCAATGTGTGGGGAGTGCTAAGATTCAAACCTAATCTTTTTGTTTCTAGCCCCACATTAGGGACTCTCTCCACAGCATTTTGTCCCCATTCCAGAACCTAAACCACACTGGCTGCATTTCCAAAGGGTGGGAGAAAGGTTATCTCTGGTAGTTATTATTAAGGGACTCAAAAGAGCCTGGAAGCAGCAAAAAGTTCACAACCCAAACAGAAGAAAGGATGTGAACCTGGCCACTGCAAAAGCAGACAGGTAACCTCTTAGATCAAGTGCACTTCCTCTGTCCTGGGGGCAGTCTCACTGTGCTGTTAGGTGGGCCTCTACAACTTCCTGACCCACCTAGTCCCTAGAATTCTGCATCTGAGATATTCTAAGGGCACACCGAAACACTTCCCAGGAAGAGAAGAGAAGTTGCTTCTGTGTCAAGTCATTCTTCACGCCAGATCTGCAAACAGCAGTGAAAGCTACATTAGCACAAGGACCATACAGAGTTGAACGAACCAGTCAAGAATAGTCCATACATTCATTAAGGAATGGCTATTCAAAAATTAAAAGTATAACTGTCTCAAAGCATATGAGTCCCTTACCTCAAATGCTCTTCATGAGTGAGCAAAAGCACACCCTCTTTTTCCTACTTGAGTTTTATAATTTCTAAATAAGCTGATGAGAATTAACTCCAGGCATGCACTGGTAGCTCAGACATTAAGCCTGCAGCATAGTCCACCCAAAGACCCTGGTTGGGGTGGCAGGTATGATGGACGACACAACCAACATTACAACTAAGTAAACAAAGGCTTCTTCCTGCCTGCTTCTTTCCTTTAAAACACAAAAAAAACAAAAAAACAGTCCAAAGAAATCATTCAATACACAGTTCATGGCAATTTATAGCCTTACTTATGCAACCATCATCAAGATTATATTTGGATTTCTAACTCTTCCAATGAAGACAAAAACCTCATGAATTTATTTCTACATTAGTAACCTCATATGATAATTTCAAGAGTCTTGAAAAGTAATATTCTTCTAAGTAAGATTACAACTAAGAGATTGGTTTTACATGTACAGGAACACCAAAATCAGAATGGTGGTTACCTCCAGAAAGACACAAAAAGGCTTTAACTGAATCTGTACTGTAATTCTCAAGGTCGGAGTAATGATGTTCATTATACTACCTATGTTTTTTGTATGCCTCAAATGTATTCGTAAAAGAATGATTCACTGCTTGTCAATTTACCAGAATTAACTATACCTTGATCACCGGTCCCCCTTTTACTGCCATGCAATGGAATGAACTTTAAGAGGCTAGGGAACTAGGTATGATTTAATGCTGAAATTCCACTCACTTGGCACCAAAGGGGAACCTATTATTAACCCGAGGAGGAGTCAACAGAAGGGATATGACTTAATCCGACAAGTATTTATTGAGCATCTACTAAGTGTCAAGTGCCAGCAATCCAATGTGATCAAGACTATTAAATGTGATTGTGACTATTACTACTCTTTAGAGCTTACAATCTAGTGAGGGAACTGGAAATCTCATTGTTGGAAATAAAGATGACAAAAAGATATACAAGCACCATCCTAGAGGAAATAATTCCATAGGTCACCAAAAAAATCTGACTTTTAAAACTATTTCATCACCCTTATCTTTCCCAGAATGAACAGTGAATTCCTGCTATAAAAAAGATCCTGCAAGTTAAGACTTCTGAGGGCAGTAATGTACCGTGTCCTTAAGAGACCACCAAATAGTGCACAGAACTGACCAAATACACTGAGGAATAAAGTGAGTAGTGACAGCTACAAAAAGGAAATGAGGCAGAATCCCTGGAGCCACCTGCCCAGTAGAAAGGATAATGGAAGCAGGCCCGGGGTCTCAAGAATAATCAAAAGAAACTCCTTGTGGATTGTGAAATATGCTCCTCTCCTGTAGGACCTGCTTTCCTTACTTCTACTTACGCAATTTCCTTTGACAATCATAAAGATACTCAAAGGAGACTTTTTTTAAGGATTATTCTTTTACCTCGATTAAGCCTTGCATTTTAGAAGTTCAAAATAAACATCCTCAAGTCTGATCATCTGTGAAGTTAGCCTCAGACTGGAGGAAACTCAAAGGTCTTCACTCCCCCCTCCCAACACTCATGTGCATGATCTGAAGCAAAAGTAGAAAGTTTGAACATGGAAGGAGTGTTGTGGAGGGAAGCAAACAAAGAACCTTAAAAGTACATCAAGGCTTCCTCTACTATTTACAATGGAGAGTTCGCCGTCCTCGCAATCCTCAACGACTGTCCATGAAGACACCCAGGCAAGAGTACCTGATGGTTACTCAAGCAGGCATCCCCTTTTCAAAGTTAATAAGAGCTTGCAAGCCTTACTGCGCTAGTGCGGGAAGGCCGAAGGCGCCCAAAATTGGTCACCCCAGGGGAGGTCTCCCCCAAAGCCCGTTGATCTGCCGCGGCCAGTCTGGCGCGAATCAGGAGCAAAAGGCCACATTCTCCTATGAGAGGCCTTTCAAAAATGGCGTCGGCTCCACCCCAATGTGACCAAACTGGAGACAGGAGTTAACTTCCCAGTTCCTCTCCCGAGCCTAAAGTCCGGGTCGCGCAGCGGCGGACGAGCAAGGCAGGGAGGAAGGTCACTGCGGCCCGGGTGGCCCAGGAGGCCCAGGCGGCCCAGGCGGCCCAGGAGGCCCAGGCGGCCCAGGAGGCCCAGGCGGCCCAGGAGGCCCAGAGGCCGTGGGCAGGGAAGGAAGACCTGGTCCAGCCGAGCCGCGGTCCTGGGGTCCAAGAAGCATTACCTTTATTCTTGGGCATGGTGGCTTCACGGCGTATTTGATTTCTATCTGGGAGGCGGCGGCGATTCCTCCAAGGGGCGCTGGGGGTGACGCGTGATGCTGCGTGGGACCGAGCAGACGCGGAAAGCCGGGTCGCGTGCGCCGGGGAGCGTCGCAACCGAGTTCTTCCGAGATTCGCCTGCGCCCACGCTCTCCCGCAGCAAATGGCGTCGAGGCTACGTGCGTTGCTTTTCCCCGCCTCCCAATGCCGGCTGGGCCCTCCCCCGAGCCCTACGGCGCAGGCGTGGCCGATTGACCTCTATTGTTAGAGCGGAGGGAGACCTGTTCTCGCGGAGATGACGCGTTCCTGGGCGCAACACGAAGTGTGTAATCTTGTGCAAAGAGGAGGCGGTGCAAAGAGGAGGCGGAATCCGGGAGGGAGGGGGCGGTGCCCTGATGTCGAAGTGAAAGGAGGACTCCCGGGAGCGCCCGCTGCAGGATGAGACCAACGTCTCTGCTGCTTTGTAACCTGCATCTCTCGGTTAGAGCTGCTAGCTAACTCGCTGACTCGAACCACATAACTCAGTTTTCATTGGGTCCTTTCACCCGTCCAGTCAGCTTGGGAGTCTGAGGGGAAGGGTAAACCTTTCTTGTCATCCCATTACCAAAGCATAATATTTGTATGACGCCTGTCATTAATTTTTAAATATCAGTTTTCCTTACCTCATGTAAACCTTATTAAACAAAGACAGCATCGGTTGCTTACTATTACCAGGACTTAGCAGAATGCCTGTCACATAGTAGATGCCCAACACAAGAAGGGAGGAGAGAAGGGAGAAGACCTACACTCAGTGTTATGAGCTGAATTGTTCTTCTCAAAATTCATATTTTGAAATTCTAACCCCCAATACCTTACTATGGGTGACTATTTGAAGAACTTTAAAGAGATAATTAAGTTGAAATAAAGATCATTAGGTCTCTCAGAACCCAATTCTGTTGGCACCTCGATCTTGGATTTCCAGACTCCAGAACTTTGAGAAAAATTATTTAAGCCACCCAGTCTGTAGTATTGTCTTATGGTGGCCTTAGCAAAAGAATACACCATCATAATATAAAACTACTAAAAATATCAATTGGGAAGGAAAGGGCTAACTGCAGGCCTGTCTGCCAGGAATCAATGAACTCAATCAAATGTCCTTTCAAATGTGCTAATAATATTCATCAGGAAGAAAATGAAAAACCCCTATCTCTAAGATGTTTTTCGCAAGATACAATTGGTCTGTAAGATGGTTTATTGTAAAATCTGGAATTTATGAATCTACAGGCATGGTAGACTGGAGAATGGGGGCCCATCGTTTATATTGTATAAATAATAAAATATAAAGAAGGGGGATATTTCAAAGCCCTTTGCCTGAATGATGCCTCCACATACATTGCTCAGAAGGTAATTTGTCCTTTATTGTGAATCAAAAGTACACTGTAATGACGGAGAAAAGGGGCACCTTAGAGCTAAAACTGATCATCTTAAACTTCTCCAAAAATAACAAATTTAATCTGTGTGGTGATAATCTTGTATCCTTTGAATCATTAATCAAATTTGGTATTGGGTAAGATCTATGACTGATGTATAATTTTACAAACTCTTTGGGCCAACAAGACTTTGCATAGACAACTTATTTTGCTTTTATGAACTTAGAAACATTCCTGATTTTAAATTCTATCATCCAACTTAATAAATGTATAGTTTGAGCAATTCGAAAATATGAAATGTTAATCATGATATAACTTAAATAATCTGATGAAGAACATACATGCATTTATCTGAAACTTTATTATATAAATTTTCATTTCTTTTAAAGATTACAAAACCTGTTCTGTGACAGGAATACAAGCAATATTGTTCCAGGATTATTCATGGATACATCTGAAAGAGCTTAGATTACACATTAATAGTATGATTTGAAAACTTCCCAGATTAGACTCTGAAGGAAAACAATTTAAAGTATTCAGTGATATCTGATCCTTTACAAGCACTTCATAATGATGGCAGCAGTGCCAAGCATCTGATGCAATTTAACCACCAATAAAAGGTACAATACATCTGAACTCATAATATGGTACCTTGGGCTTCTGGCATGCCTTACTACAGAGAAACTAATATAAAGTAAGATCATATATAATAGTAGAAAAATATTTGTGATTTTTTTTTCTTTTTTAAAAACAGTTTAAGTAGATACCCACCCAATTCCCACCCATGGGCAACAATGCAAAATAATTACATCCCTTAGGTGTGTACCTTCCCTTTTGCTTAGGGTCAAAGTTAAAATAAACCTAATGCATGTACATAATTTTAAGAGTTAAAAACTCATCACCCCATAATTACTAAGGATGCTAAGGAATGGCAATACCTTGAAGCGTTTTTAAATTAAAAAAGAAAGCTTTAGATGGTAAACTACACTTAGAAACACAAACCAAAACCTTTATCCTTATACCCTTGCTTTGTATTTAAAAGGTCTACTTTAAATACTTGAGAAACTCAGTACACAGTTCATTCAGTACTATAGTGATAATAGGAGTAAAGATTTTCACTTCCATTAGATATTGAACTAATCTACTTCGAGAGGACTATTATAGCGACTCTCTTCTCACATACGTTTACATATATTGTACTCAAATGGTACGTGCTCTAAAGAGGTTTTCTTGAGGTTTGCACCTCTGAACTTAAGTCTCTAAAATTTCCTTTCCACTAATCTCTATTCAATGTCATATACTTTGCTAGTTGCTCTGGGAGAAGTCATGGACATTTAAACAGCTTATCATGCACTTCAAGGTTATATGGCAAAATAATGAGGAAAGTGCCTTAGGAGGTAGGAAGTAGGCTCTCATCCCAACCCTTGGTATGCCCTGTTATGAACAGTTAAAAGACTGGAATCAAAGTGGTAAATGTGAGACAAGGCTTAAGAAAATTAAGTCGACTTAGTTACTACAATTCTTTGAGAACACTCAGTCACATTGGAACCAGTTACAAGTCACTTGATCACACAGAATACAGCAGTGTCAAAAATACATAAAGCGCACTGTAGATACAAATTCTTCTTGGCCATCCTATTTAGGTATTAGCATTCTGTAGATTCTTCACTAGAAAAAGTGGTTAAGTGTGGCTCTGCAGAATACTACAGTCCCCAAGAAAGTGAATTTCATTCCTTCATTAATTGGTCTCCACCAATGGTCACTTGGGGAGACCAGCAAAATGTAAGCAATCTGGAGGTGAAGAGAGGACTATGTTCATTCATTGAAACAGATATACTGCGTTAAGTCAACTTATCTGTGAATTAAATAAGGCTCAAAGTATACATCCAGTTTAAGGTTTGTCACATGGAATTGCACTTTTCAGAGACAGACCTCGAGGACTAGATCGGAACCTCCTGGTTTAAGCACCAAGGGTCAGCCGTGGAACCCACCATATTTGTTAAATGCAGAAAACAGATCTTTCCTGACCCTTTACATTCCTGAGATATCTGTCCTAATGCCTTTGTAAATCTCAAATGCTCCATACCACTAAAAGATAAAATTTTCTCCATAACATAGTAAAGCAGGCTTAACATTTTCAGGTCATATATAAAGGCCAGAAAGTTGAGCCGTGTTCTACTGGCTTCCATAGTGATTAAGTGCATCTGTTTCAAGCCCCCTAAATCTTGAATGCTTTTCTGCTTCCATTCCAGACTGGACCTACCCCAGCCCCTTTCCTACTCAACCCATTCTGTCTACTTGTGAAACTTTCGTGCCCTCTCCCACTTCAAGTCTTTCCTGGGCTAAGTAAGGGTACAGGGCAGATGCCAGACAGCCTCATCACCCTTGATGTCCTCTGATCCCAACAGCAACCACTTCTTAAAAACAGATGGGAAGTAGCTGCCATTTGTGAAATGTGGAATCCCTACTGCATACGCACTATACCCTCTCCAGACACTAAGTGACTTTTCCCGCATGCCAGCCTCAGCATTGCAATCCTGAGCCAGTCAAAACGATTACATTGTTGGACTTCTGGATTGCTTATTAATTAATGAATTCCTATCAAATTTATTAAAGTCAAGGATCTCTTGGATTTTGATAGAAGACATCTCTATAAACTAGAAGGAGCTGATGTGATTTCTACAAAAAATAAAAAGGAGAAAAACTTACCTTAATTTAACATCATCACTTGAAAGGGAAGATATAATCATACAGTAGCATAATCCATACTGTTCAGGATGTACTTGGCAATTTTAAATGCAATCTTTCATTCTGGATATTGTTTTGCATTATAAGCCAAGAAGAGGTTTGTAAAAGTGACCTGATAATTTGGCTTCTCCTTTTACACTGAGATATCTTTTAAGACTGAACTGAAACTTGGTGAGAGGAGTCCTGGTAACCAGCAGCACTAAACTGGTGAAGGGGCCACAGCTACAAGCCTGCAGGACTTGGAGACATTACTGGAAAGGTTAACCCAGCATAACCCAGCATAAGCACTACACTTAGAGCTCATTGTTGGTAAAGTATACCGCTCTGAGTCAAAGGCAATAGGATTACCAGAACAGCGGCTAAAATAAATTATGCTCATGAACTGCTTTTTAGGCAGAAAGTCTTCAGTTTTGTGAACATCAACTTGCCTTTCCTCAATAAGACTGGCAGCTGAACTAGGCAAAGGCAGCAGTATCATTGAAAGCAATAAATTTGGCATTTGCATACTAGCCGAAGACTGCCCCAAGAAACAAGTGGATTTTGAACAACTCAGCTCCTGGTCAGGTGATACTATGAAGGGAAGGCAGCATGGTGTCAGAAGAAAGGAAAGTGAATGGGTAGTTAAGGATTTAACTACTAGTATTTGCGTTGGGTCTTAGGATTTTTACATGCAGTATGAGAAAATGGGACTAGATAATTTGTAAGAATTTACACATTTACTTCTGGTTCTAAAAGACTATGATGGACAATACATCCAAGCAATTATGGAATAGCATCAGTGTCAAAAAGCTGAAAATATATCATTTTTCGGCCCAGAATTACACTGACATTTAAAAAGTGTCAACTTTTAAACTTGAAACACTAAACAAAGAACATAGAAAAAAAAAAGCAGCTTTCTTTCCAGGCAATGAAAGCAGCTTTTAATAGAGAGCATCCACATACTCAAAAAATTAAAAAAGCTCTTGCCATCTAGATCTTTTGGAATTTCTTTACATTTAGAAGGTAAAATTGCATTCATTTTCTATGCATGTGGTGTCACTTGGGCTAAAGGAATGTTGTAGATGTTCCCCTTTTCTCTGACTGCATAGAGGAGAAATGAAGGAATAACAAGTGGCTTCCAAGACATTTAGATAAACCATACTTTCTTTCTTGGTTTCATACTCTCAGGGGAACATTTAAATCTTGTGACAGGAAAAAAAAAAGATTTCTGATGTTAATAGCTTAATACACGAGTAAGAAAGATCTGTTTGGGCACATTCTTGATGAGGTAAGTTCTATCACTTTTTCCTTGCTCAGATGTCTTTCATATTGATGTATGCTAAGTAGTTTGGCAGATACAGGTAATAATGGATACGGACGTTTCTTTAATGAAATAAAATTGTGGAAACTACCAAATTAGATGTAGCTGAGGAATACTATATAATCTTAGCAGATCCAGGGAACATTATGAAAACTGATCATTTCTGAAGGTAAAGAAGCATTCATTCTAATGGCTACGAATCACCAGAAAAGATCCAGACAACACTCATTGTGGAACATTCACTTAGCCTGACTTAGCTATGATTTCAAGTTAGAACAGATACTTGGATCAAGAATGTTTTATTCCCTAGAATAAGTTTAAATCAACTTCATATAGAGGCCTATGCCCTTTATTACATTCAAATTAGTGTTCAATATAGGCATTGTCATGAGATAAGACTCATTATGATTTACTCTTTTTTGAAAAAATCATATTTTTCTTATACATATACAATAGGCCTCTTGTTAGTCAGAGGCTAAATTCTGCAATTTGATCTAATTAAACATGAAACATCCAACGGGACTTCAATGACCTGCTGCTAAATTTTCCTTCACTAACTCTTTACCATGATTCTTAAAGGCCTGTGATGTATATTGGCAAAATCCCAAATTATATGCCAAATACTAAGTATGGAAACTATTTGAGGTTAAAAGTGCAAGGACTACTTCCTTAAATAAGGAAAAATGAATCCTAAGGAGTTCTAAAGTATATGGACTAACTTCATAGGTGTACTGTTGATGTCATGCCACACACGGACGGTAACTTTCTCTGCCATAAACAGCTCTCTAAGTTATTCTGAAAGAGCACCTGACTTTAAGAAACAAACAAACCAGTGAAACAGACATGGGGAAAGATATGTATGTACATTTTGAAAGTATTACATTCAACAGCTGTTCCACCATCTGGCCATTTTTAGGGCTGTCCAACAATACTGTTAATCCAAGTGAACTCTTTAACCAGATTTAATAGTCAATTGATTAATAATAATAGATTCCAAGTTAAACAAGGCATGTATACATTAAAGAAAGCAGTACAGAAATGTACTGTATATGAACTGTTTACAAAAACATACAAAATGTTGGATGGCACAAGGGATACAGTGCTAATATAAACGGATTGTTTAAGCTAAGTGCTTAACATAAACTGTCCATCCCTATAACTAACAAAGAATATTTAAGGGACATGAAATATTTCCTATAAAAATAATGCTATATGGTGTAGAGTACTTTATTCAGTGTATTTTTAGGTGGTGTTCATATGTTCATTATTCTTCTTGTTGATTCAGTGAATATATCTTCATCATGTTTCCATTTTCATTTCATCCAAAGCTCCAGGAAAATCTAACTTGCTAACAATCATTTAAAGCGAGAAGAGACGAAAGCGGGAGCAGCAGCAGGAGCAGCAGCATTATGGGTACCAGCTGGGACAGTGTGTGCTTGCAGGTGTCTCTCAGATTATGTGCTACCTGTCGCCAGAACTTGTGCTATCAGCTTACACCACGGTACCAAATATCTCACTGAGGTCACTTCACAGGGCTGTGGAGGTGATTTTCTTAATACCTCTCCGCTGAGCAAGAGTAGAGCGGCCTACTGGTTCCAAAACTGGTGACTGATTACGGTTTAAAGCAGAGTATGTAGCTGCCATGGCACCCTGAACAGAAGGAAAGGTCACAACAAATAAGACAATGAGTAGACATATGAACATAGAATAAGAAACAAAGATTTTGTTTCCTCCAGACAATTTCTTCATATGCAGATTTATAGATTTTATTAGATTTGCAATGACAAAACCACACTGCTCAAACCCTCTGATTTAACTGCAACTGTAGTGGCTGATGTGGGAGGTTGAAATTATGGATGAGAGAGGACAGAAATGAGGTCATAACAAGCGCTCTCACTTTTCTCAGGACTACTCAACTTTTTCTCTTTGCAATCTTCTAATTTGAGAAGCAGCAGAGTGGCAAACTCTTTTGGAATCTGTACTTTGCCACTTCTGACCACCTCAAAGAACTTGCTTTGAAAGTGTGCTTAAGAAAAAAAAAAGTGTGGTGCTTCCTGGTGGCTATGGTGTTAAGCCTGTGCCTGGGACACAGTCTATACATAGCACAAGGCCAGGAACAGGCGGTGGAGGAGGGACAACTAAACAAATAAATGCTTCTTTCTCCTCTCTTCCTTCCTGCCCTCCTTATTTCCTCTTTTTTTTTTTTTTAAAGAAAGAATAGTTAGGCAATCCATAAGCTTATCTGAGACATTCCGAAATTCAGGAATAGTAGTTTCATTATGATACACTTTGACTTTTTCCTCTCCAGCAGCCCCTGTGAGAGAAACCCACTGGAGAACTGGACACAGGCTGAGATGGAAGGTGCCAGGGGCACGCAGACCATGTCTCAGGCCCTGGGAGGACATGAAAACCGCACTGAATGGGGCCGCCCACCTTCACTAGATGTGGCGCGTCCTGTCTGTTCAGTTGGTATTGCGGCAGTTGGTCCCAGTGGACAATCCAAGGATGTCTGAGCACGAGGGCAGCAGTCAGTCTCTGATGAGGGTCTACATGAAGCATCTTTGACACCAGGTCCTGTAATGGGAAGAAAAAGAAATCAAGCTTGGATTGCTCTGTTTATTGCTTTCCTGTAGCACTTCGTACCGTTGCGCGTTCTCCCTTAGCTTCTATGACAGTTTTTTTCCCAGCAGCAGACTTCTGGGTTCAAAGCAATTTGCTGGGTTTTTTGTGTGTTTGCTTCTACCCTGGTCCCAGGTCTTGACCCTGGGTCCTTGGACTTCACATGCTCTGCACCTTAGCTGCCTGAGTCCACTGAACCACAAGGGTGCAGCTCAAAGCAATTTGTTAAAAAAGAAACAGTGAGCAAAGATCTAATTCTTTGTTTTATACTCCCTGGGTAACAGCAAACTTGGTTCATCACAAAGGGTACATTTCCCACATTATATGTATATTTAAGTGTTTTGGTTCTTTCCCTCCCATATGTTTTGAGTTTCCTACATTTTCGTTGGTTTGTTTTTAAGTAATTTTTAGCTACTTACGGATTTCCTGTGTTGTTGTCTATACTGAGAAACAGAACATGACTGCTCAACAATAGGATTGTAATTGGAGGGCTCTCAACACTCCCCACAAAAATATTACAGAATTATTTGTATTTATTTTCTACTTCAAAAGCAACTTCTGAGGTGTGTACTGGTGGCTCAAGTGCTAAGCCGGTGGCTGGATCATGGTCCACATGAAGCCCAAGGACCCATGTTCATGACCCAGGGCCAGGGGGTGGGGTGGGGGTGACAACCAAAAGTAAACAAATAAAGCAACTTCTGAGCATTATACAAAAGTTTAAAAGAACATGAAGAACACCTATATTTCCACTCTTCCAGAGACAAATGCTTTCTATCTATCCAAATGCCTTCCTAAGCATGGAATATAGATCTATATAGTTATTATATGGCTTCCCATTCTCTAAAATAACACAACTATGAGTCATAAAAGCCATTTACCACTTGTTTTTCATTCAACATCTATCTGTTGAATACCTGTTAAAGGCCAGGCATTCTGCCAGGCATTGGGGTATTTAGTAGAGAACAAGCTAGAGAGGAACTCTGACCCCAGGAAGTGTTAACCCAGGGAGGGAGACAAAGACTCAAATTACAAGGCAAATATTAAGTTCTTTGATGAGGTAAGTAAATCTGAGGTGCAGCTAGAACACAGACACACCTGACTGAAAACGGTGGGGTTGCTGACAAGTGACTGCTGAAGAGGAAGGTGACACCTGAAGGATACGCAGGAGTGGACAGAGAAGGAAGGGGAAGCAGAGGTTTTAGGTAGGCAGAGGGTGTTTGGAGGAGATTCCTCAGGTGCAAGAGAACATGACACAACTCAGGGACTGAAAGGAGAGTAACGTGGCTGCACCATAACTTGTAGAGGAGAACATGGTAGATAAAGTGGGAGAGGTGAGAAGGAACCAGACCACGGAGACCCTTGTAAACCCTATTAGTCAATTTGGACATATTCTGAAGGCCGTAGAGCGTTTAAAGAAAATGGGTGATATAGTCAAGTTTGTACTCCAGAGAGAGGACCGTAAACGTGCAAGAAAATGGATCGGCGGGAGCAAACCTGGAGATTCCAATTTGCGATTGACAGCGCTTTGAGATGCTAGCTTCGGGAGGTAATAAGATATTGAGGTACTTAAAAGAATCACCAGAACTTGCTGATTGACTGGATGTTAAGAAACAGGGAGATACTGTTCTGAGTGCTCCTCTGTTGTTAGATATTTTTAGCTTAGCATTAACAACTAAGAACAGGTCAATTTTCAACTGGGCAGAATTAGAAATAAAAAGCGAAACAACTAGGGACCTCCCCTTCCAAATTCTGAAAGTGAGCAAATGTGCTTAAAATGCATAAAAGGATGCAAAATGGCCCAGGAGCACAACGGGAACTCGACTAATTTAATTATGTGTGTGTAGCAGTTGCGCCTTCAGCCAAGTTACTTAGCACCTCTTCTCCTACTGCTTCTGCCCACCAATAGCCACTCCTCCTAAACTCTCTCTAAATGAATCCTCCCTTGGTTCTCTTATCTTTATTCTGCTCAGATAAGCTCATTCATGTTCCTGGCTTTAGCTACTATAGATGAAGACAACTTTTAAGTTCACCGTCCACTCTGGACTTCTGTCCTAAAGCCTACATGCATCTAGGCAGTCGCCTAAGGATATACATCTGTTTAGTTTTAATCTATCACAGAAGCACTCTAGATTCATAATGTCCAAATCTGCAATCATCATGGACATCAAAACTGTCGTATTCTACGTCTGGATGAAGGATACCGCCGCCCACTCATTTGCTGAGCTGGAAATGCAGACTGCATGCATGATGCTTGATGTCTGTGTCTCCTTTGTTTCTTATGAGCAATAAATGATCGAGTCTATTCTGCTTCTAGCGATCTCTCCCATTGGGCCCAATTTCCACTACAATTGCTTGAGGTTAGGGCTTCATCATTCCTGACCCGACACACTGCAAAACCTTAAAAGCAATACCTCTAATATTAGGTCCGTGAGGATTGAATGAAATAATGTAGGTTAAAGTGCTAACACAGTTCTCGGCATATAATCCTCAGTTAATGGGAACTCTGGCCCTGTTCTCAGAGCCACATATGACACAGATGGCCCCATGACTGATGATATTCCTTGGTGTAACTTGCTCTTGAAGGGACACATCAGATTGATGAGTCCCCTCTATCAAATTTCTGGGCATTCATGACATTAAATCATGCTTGTAATCACAATTCTTAACTGGACAAATTAGCAAAAGTTATTAGCAATAACATGGCATTTGTAGAACAGGCTGTCAGTTGGATGTGATTTTCTGTATTCTATTTGTATTTCCACCCTTGTCTGTCTCTTTCTCTTTCACTCAAAAAAAAAAAAAAAAAAAAAAAAGCATACAGAAACGCAAGTGAATGAGAACCAAACTATAGAATTAACCTGCTTAAGCCTATTACAAATTAAGTAATATGTAAGCTCTGATACTTTATATACATTATGATATGCTTCATAACTGGTCACACAGTTTGCGGCATACTCCAGGGATGGGAATGACTGCTCCAGAGTGAACTTCAAAGAGGAAAATCTAATCACTGCAATAGTTTCAACAGTGCTTCAACACCTTGAGTAAACCCCCAAACCTGAGCATGAGCTACAAAGCCATTCATAATATGCGTTCAACAGCTGCCCTCTCATATTCACTCCACTTACCAGTTTATCAAACTATTACAGCTCCCTGGAGGCATTCTGCTGTTCCCACATTATCAGCACCATTTACAGCATGTGCTGCTCCCACAACCTGGGGTGGAGAACATCACTCTGCTTTCTGAAGTTGCCTGGCACATCCCTTCACTGCCTCTGGAGAGCTCTCACTGAAATCTCTTTTTAATAGAAAATTACCGTAACCATTCTATCCCAATCGTTGGTTTCCTTTTTTTTCTCTTTTAAAGGAAAGGTGCAGGCCAGAAGTAAGAGGAGGAAGAAGTGCTTTATTTATTTTATTCAGTTGTTATTTCAATTGGTTGTTTCCCCAGCCTGTGGTCATGAACCAGGGACCTCGGGAGGTATGTGGACTGCGCCTGGTTTAAGCTGCCAGGCCACCAGGGGGCGCTTCACTGAAATCTTTCTGAGCATCTGTGAACCTCTTAGCACCAGGCACCACTGTAATCATACACAAGCAACACTTATTTATAAGAAAAAGTATGTATTTGGTCATTTAGATGACCAAAAATATATTTCTCACAAATATTTGATCTTTAGTCACAGTTCCCAGTGTTCACAGCTCCCCAAACCCTTGGAATTTCCTAAGTTTTGAGAAAGCTAAACTTTTGCTTATAAGATGACTTACATGTAAAAAAAAATGTATTTTTTGTTATGTTAACGAACGGACATTTGGATGTCACCTAAAAATGGGGGCTGGTTGCCTTCAGTCAGAGAATCAACCACGTCTTAGGGGACTGGAGCTTTCAGTCCCACTCCCCTGACCTTCGTGGAGAGGTGAGGAGCTGCAGGATGGCTCAGACCCCCATGGCCAACGACATACTAAGTCATGCTTCTGTAATGAGGTCTTCATAAAGACTAAAAGGGTTCTGAGAGCTTCTGGACTGGTGAACATGCGGGGTGCTGGGAGAGTGGGGGTGCTCAAGAGAGTGCAAGTTCCTCGCCCTTTCCTCACACCGTGCCTCAGGCATCTATTCTATCCGGATGTCCGTCTGTAATCATTATTAGTAAACTGGAAATCCAGTAAGTAAAATGTTTCTCTGATTTATGTGAGCAAATTAACCTGAGGAAGGGTCGGTGGGAAGCTCTGGTTTGTAGCCAGTTTGTGAGAAGCACAGGTACCAACTTGGGCTTGCAAATGGAGTCTGAAGTGGAAGTGGCAGGGGGAAATCTTGTGGGAGTGAACCGTTAACCTATGGAACCTGACAGTATCTCCAGGAGATAATGCCAGAGTTGAGGTGAACTCTGGACACCCAGCTAGTGTCCAGAGCTTTGTTGGAGAGAGACGTAGGAAAACTTCTTTCCCCTTCCATCAGCTGTCAAAGAAGTGGGGTTTGCTAGAACGACCCTGGCTCATGGAAACACGTCCTTTGCAAACAGAGAGGATAAAAGGGTGGGAGATGAGGACCGTTTGCTTCCTGGTGGCCAAGAGGCCAGCCATAATGTGGAGTAGCAGCTGTGCTGAAATCAGTTGCTAAAGGTCAAAGTTACCAGTGG
>RJWH01008291.1:0-31830 GCA_004363575.1 Solenodon paradoxus
GCCCAGCCATACCCAGCCCCACGCCCAGTCACACCCAGCCACACCCAGCAGGCCTCAGGCAGAATTCAGGTGGAATTTTTTTAAATCAGAACATCCTCCCCCTTTTAACCAGTCCTGAGGTCTCCTGGCCACGGAAGACCCACTCCTCCCCATTTGTCTTACACTCAGATAATTTGCACTACCTTTCTGAGCTAGGAAGGTGTTGAGTGTGTGTGTGTGTGTCTGTGTGTGTGAGAGACAGAGAGAGAGACACCCTAATCCAAATGTTCCAGAATGAAGCCCCCTCCTGAGGTTCAGGCAGCTAAGGTGCGACTGTTAAAGCTGTGTGCCCGGATTAGAGACCTGTGGCCGGGGGTGGGGTGATGTGCTTGAGTGACAGAGAGACAGAGAAAGAGACAGAGAGATAGAAAGAGATGGAGAGATAGAGCGATGTGGAGAGACAGACAAAGAGAGACAGAGACAGGGAGAGACAGAGAGACAGGGTGAGACACAGAGAGACACAGAGACAGAGAGACAGAGAGAGACTGAGACAGAGAGAAACAGAGAGACTGAGAGACAGAGCGACATGGAGAGACAGAGAGACAGACAGAGAGACAGAGAGAGACGAGAGACAGAGACAGATCTGTGCGACATTTCCGGCTTCTTTGCGGAGCTGGCCCAGGAGCTTCCTCGCTGCACTGAGCTGCTGTGCAGCTGAGCCTGCCCACCTCCCTGTGAAGGCCTGACCGCTCACCCCTCACGCAGGGTCTCGCTGTCTCCCCCGCAGACGTGGAGGCCCCAAGGGGATCGGTCCCGCCACAGCCGGTCAGGAGGGCGGACGGAGGGGAGTGGAGCTTCTCTGGGAAGGGAGCGCAGGAGCCCAGCGGCGCCACCGCGACAGGGGCAGCCCTCAGGGTGGCAAGGCCGTGCAGGGTCCGCCGTGGGGCCGGGGTGGGATGGACAGTCCACGGGAGCATCGTCCAGCGCATGCTCCCTCGACCGACGGCACCGTGTCTGAGCCACCGCTCACGCTGTCTGAGAAGCGGTCTTTCCCTGGTGCTCCTTGACCGTGTCCAGCCAGACCCACGCTGGGCCTCACCCGGGACGACGCCTCTGCACACTCAGCGGTGACACAGGCAGACCTTTCACCCCGGCCCAGGACTCACGACTGACCACGTCTGACAGCCCCTTCAGAGTGTGGGAGCCAGAGCTGAGCTAGACCTCACTTCACAGAGGGTCGTCCCATCGCCCAGCGGGCTCACTGGCCGGGGCCGCGGGTCGGGCGTGGGGTCCAGCCGGGCCCTCGAGGACAGCCGTGCGGTGGGAGCCCCGGGGCCCTCGGCACGCAGCCCCAAAGAAGAGACCAAGCCCCCGAGCAAGCCTGCCTGGCAGGCTTACGATCCTTCTCACAACCAGCGCTGGGGATCCGCTGGGACCACCTGCCTTGTTCCAGACTGGTGATCCGTTGACCTTGTCTCTGCATGAAGAGCAGAAGCAGGTTTCCATTTCCTCTTCCTGCCACATCCGTTCAGAGTGCTTCATGGTTTATTAATACAGACTAAGACAAAAGACACATTTAGACCCAGATGTGCTCATTACTTTTTAAAGAGAATAGCAAATGCAGTTTGACCTTAGCCCTCTTCAGAGCCTTTGAAAAAGAAAGCTAATGCTTCCGAAGCAACCAGATTAGACCTTCCGTGCTCATTTCCGCCCTTCTGAAATCACACCCCGTGACGCTTCCCGCAACCACGAGAGCTGCGTGCTCAACACGCCCGCAGGTGGACTGATGGCCCCAGCACGACCTCGCTGCCTTCAGATCCTCCAAGTTGACTGTTTTCCTGTCTCCCTGACTGTCCAGTCAATCACTCTCAGGACCTCGGCTCCATCCTTTTAATACGGAAAGATAATGCGATGTGGTTCAAACCTTTCCTCAATGCTTTGTGCCTCTGTCCTCCTTTTGGATTTAGAGCAAGCGACAGGGAGCCTGGGATGCACTGACTCTGCAAACCTTTGCTGAGCTCCCACTCGGTGCCATGAAGACATGCAGATTATGGTGGTAAGAAAAGCACACGGCCTGACAGAGACAGACTAGGAAACACACCGCAGCACCAAGTACGTAAGCGTATTGGAGGAGGGGCATCTGAGTCCTGCTCCCCCACCTCCTAGATGCGTGAGCATCATGTAAGTCGCCAAGCCCCTGCGACATCAGTTTTCTCGTTCGATGAGACGGGGCTGGCAATGCTCCATACCCGGCAGGGGCATGAGTGCGCAGTGGATTCTCGGTCAGTGCTGGTCAGTGTGACAGGGGCGTGCACACACGGGGACTGCAAAGTGAGTGACGGGCCATATTGCAGGTAGAAAAGAGTGACGGTCAGAAGGAACAGGAAACACAGGACCGTGCAGGCAGGAGGCGTTCGAGAAATGCTCACCTTGTGAATGCACCTATGTGAGCAGCGTCTTCCTTTCATTTCCGGTGTGGGTGGCAAGATCCACTCACAGAACGTGGCTGTTTCTCTCCCACATGTAGTGATCAAGCCAAAAAGAAGATGAGAGCCCCATTTGTTTTCCATGGGCCGCCTGACTGGCACCCGCTGTGCTTCTAAACAGAGCAGCGATCATGCAGGAATGGCCGGTGATGGGAAACAGAGTCCTCCTGGCTTCCCCCGGAGCCTTCCCAGCTTGCCATGCGCCACGTAAAGTTCCGTCAAAGAAACACGCTCTCGTGGCCTGGACGGAGGGCAGCAGAGGCGCAGCCACTGTTTTCTAGCGGGAGAAACTACCTTGTTGAAGCATGAGCAGTATGTTCTCTTTGCGGGAAAGGAAGGTTCAGAAGCAAATGCCTTGGGCAAAGATCTTGACTTGAACTCAAGACCTGGAAGAAATTTTGCCCACAGGCAAAGGAGGCTGCTATTGTGCCTGACAAGACCGCCCGCCTGCAGTCGCATCAGGGAAATCTGCAGGCCTGCAGGGCCCTCCCAGGGCATCACCGAAGCTCACGCAGGCCCAGGCGGCCTCACAGGAGGGGCTGCACCCACGGAAGGAGCCGTCTACTCTGTACCACTCTCCTAGAGCCTGAACAGAAATACTTCCCAAATCATTCTGCAAAACCAGCGCTCTTCTGATTCCACAACTAGACAGAGAGATCACAAGAAAATAAAACTACAGACTAATTTCTTTTAACAGAGATGAAAATTTTAAGCACAATTTTAACAAGTCAAATGAATATATATATATACATACTTTAGAACCTCTTCTAACAGACTTTCCAGAATGTTCTGCTATAGGAACTGAGCCTTTCACTCAGTGCCTCCAAACCTGGCCCATATGCATCATCTCCATGGCTGTCAACACACAGCACCCTCCCTGCCGTGCTCCCAATCTGTCACAATGTCCCTGAGTTAAGAAACCTGCGCTATACTGATTGTCTCAGGGATTCTTAGTCATCAATTCCAACATCGCCATGCAAACCAAGAAAGGGTGCAAACCAAGCTTCCACCTCTACGAGCAGCTATGATCCCTTCTGAAGCCAAGATCCCCCAGCCATTACCATCACCCCAGTGCATCCCCGCCTGAGATTCTGTGGGAGACTGAGACAGGAAGAGGTGCCAGGTGACTAGAGAACAGGGAAAGTGACGTGCTGAGCTATGAGGTCGCCCTCAGCAGCAGTAAGACATCCTCATCCGTCTCCCAAGTACCAGGGCCAAGATCACTGAGTAAAAAGCCAGGTAGCGCCGGCTCCAGCAAACTCTGGGGAGTGTCCTGTGCTGCCGCACGGCACCACAGGTGCCAAACCCACCCAGCAGTGGAGTCAGACGGATGAGCCGCACTCAGCCGTGACGTGTGTCCAGCCATGAGCTCGCCTGCTGCTGTGACCCACCATCAGCTATGACCCAATGAGAGGAGGACGGGGCTTTGGGCAACGCAGCCAGACCAGGCCCACGGCAGTGACGTGAGGCGGAACATCCCTGAGAGTGCTGAGGCGCACGGAAGAGTTGTGTGCCCACAAAGCGTGTGTCAGTGGAAGAGGAGAAGAGATCAACTGTCTCCTTCCCCTGAGTCCCAGGGAGCAACCTGCCCTCCGAGAACCCTCCGTGCTCTCTGGCACCGCGTCCTGTCGTGTGGAGAAGAGCCCGCCAGGCTCTCAGTCCCCGGGAGATGTGTCCCTGCGTGGCTAAGTGCTGAGGCCCGTCTCCCTGTGCTCTCCCCATAGTGCTGATCGGCGTGGGCACCGAGACCTTCCTGCAGGGTCAGTTCAGAAACCTGGCTTTCTATCTGCTGTAAGTACGTGTGCACGTGACTGCCTGCCTGCTGTCCTCCAGCTCTCCTGTGTCTACTGCTGAGACTAACCTGGAGAAGCCCTCTTTTCCTGGCTAACCCCACCCTCTCCCAGAGGGAGAAGGGGTAGAGGGAGCTTCTAGTATATCCCTGGTTGGGGCATAAATAGTCAGACCCTTCCATAAGTCAAATATACTTTCACCCATCCATCCACTCACCTACCCATGTGCCCACCCATCCATCCATCATCCATCAACCAACCCACCCATCCATCCATCGTCCATCAACCAACCCACCCATCCATCCATCGTCCATCAACCAACCCACCCATCCATCCATCGTCCATCAACCCACCCACCCATCCATCCATCAACCCACCCACCCATCCATGTCTACAATCATTTCCTTATTTAGCAAACATGAACTGAGCTCTTATTTTCGAGAGATAAAGCAACTCAAAGAATTTTATTTGAGTTCCCTCCATAAACAGAGTTGTGTTTGTTGAGGCTCTTCTGACACACGATAGACGTTCATTCTGTCCTGGTTGTACAGACGAGAAAAACTGTCTCGAGCAGCTCAGCCTAGACAGCAAGCCCGCGGGCAGCAGGGCCTGGTCCCGGTCCCCTGTGCTCCCTCGCCTCTGTCTGTCCTCCTGCCGGCTGCATCAGTGAGCGCCTCAGTGGGAAGCACATCACGTGTGGTGACACCCGGAGGGAATGCCTACATCCTCCCAGCCCTACGCCCAGCTTCTCACAGGCCCATCCCAGGGACAGAAGGAGCCCCTGCCTGCAGGCTCACCAGCCGGCCTCCCCACCCGCCACACCCTCCACATCTCTTACCACAAACACCCACTCCGAGCGTCCAGGCCAGGCCAACAGCCACTCCACGGGCCTGTCGCTGGCTTTCTGCTTGTCCGACTTCCTTTCCACACCTGCCTCCCTCCCACCTTCCTCCTTCCAGGGCGGCCCACCACTTCCTCAGGCCACCAGGCGTGGCTGATGGGTTGGCAGGGCTCTCTGGGCCCTGGGAAGAGACCTGGGAACGCGTCCACCCCCCTCCCTGCAGGACCGGCTTTCCTGGCCCCGAGATTGCAGCCTTATCACACTAAATGCTGGTGGTTTCCACCTAGAAAGTGAGGTGTGGGGACTCGGCAGGCACTGGGAGGCACAGAGAGAGAGAGAGAGAGAGAGAGGAGGACCGCGCAGAGAATGAGTTCTCAGCAGTGACAGAAAGAGAATGATAATAACTAAAACGCATCCTACGATCAGCGCTGCCAGCATCTGGACCTCACACACATCTAGTTCTCGTCCCAGTGTTACCTGCATCCGCCTCCAGGGACCTCACTGACCGCCGGCTCTGGTCACACCGGACGACTTGGAGAAGCCAGACATCACCAGAGGAACAGGAGGAGGGAGGGGAACCCTTCCAAGAAGGACCAGCCTTGCAAAGGCCCCAGGGCCCCTGAGCCCCCCATGGAGTCAGGAGAATTTCACTGGGTCCGTCTCGGGCTTACAGTGCACGCGAAGAAATGTCAGTTCCATAGGCCAGTAAGAGCCACTGATGATCAGTGTCCCAAAGGTTCTGATACCTCAAGTCCGGGGCTGGTCAGGATCCACCTTTATGTGTTTCCCAGGGATTCTGACTAGAGGCCCTTGGGCGCATGTGGAGTGTGACAAACAACCTCTGGGGCCTTCTAGAGTGGGTGCCGGGGGCAGCACAGTGGTGACCACGGAGGGTCAAGAGGGGAGGGCCAGGAAGCGGGGAGACCAGAGCGGGGCCGGAGCTGGGGCCCAGGGACAGAGTCCAAGCTCAGGGGACAGGCGAGGGCACAGAGAGTGGGAATGGTGCTCAGGCTACTGCTTCTGGTGACGGGATGACGGGAGTGTGTACACATCCTGGTGACAGGTAACATGCCTGCTAGTGTCCACAGGGGTGGCCAAGGATGCGCCAGCGTCCCCGGCTGGCCTGCAGCTCCTGGCCCTCTCCGGGCTCCAGCCTCACCCTCCCCACCACGGCCGGCCGGGGCGGCTCCAGCATCAGGGCGGCTCCGCGGGCTCCTGGCTGGGTGACAGGGGCAGTCTGGTCGTATGCCTGGCTGCGTGTGCCCAGGGGGCCACGTGCCTTGAGAGGACAGCCCACGGGAAAGGGAAGAGAGGACTGAAGGCGCCCGCCTCCTCCGTCTGTCTCCACCATAGGTTTACAGGAGCCGCTGTTGCCGTGTGTGAAGGGGCCTACTTTGTGGCTCAGCTGCTGGCCCTCTGCTTCCAGTAAGTACCCTTCCAGAGCGGCCCCTCACCTCCCCGGCCCCCAAGCCCAGCTGCAAAGTCAGGGCGGAGGCGAAGCCGTGGGCGGGTCCCCTTGGTACAGTGATGAGCCCAGGTCTCACCTGCGCTGACCTGCGGGCTCAGGTTTCCTTTTTCCTGCTCCCGCCAGGGAAGCAGACGACACGACACGTCCAATCAGGACTGGCCCACCCAGAAGCCCCTGCGAGACCCCTCTGGCAGCCAGTCTGCGTCCCACTGTCAAGCGGTTCCCTGAGGGGCAGGGAGATCCCCGTGGCCGCGAATGGCCAGAGCCGCAGGGCCTGTCAAGAACCAGCTCCTACTCCTGCCAACAGGGGAGATCCAACCTGCAGCTCCAGCCCCCTTTGCAGGCAGGGGCGCAGACCTCGCAGGACCGGGAACCCCTGTGGCCCCAGAGGCCGTGCCCAGTTCTCAGACACTGTCAGCAGCCAGACCGGACAGCTGGTCTCGGGGTGGTCAGTGAGGGGCCTCAGAGCCAATGTGCAGGCAGTTTGCAGAGCCTCTGGCTGCCTCCAGGGTCACCAGCCCTGGGACAGCGTGCATCCCTGCTTCCTGCTGAAGGCCACTACCTCTGGGTGCTTGCAGCTTGTGAGGGGCAAGTGTCCCTGGGCCTAAAGGACGTTGCATGCTGTCAGCCCTCGACTAGGGCCGGGCACTGCAGAATGGCCACCAGGGGGCGTCCACTCGCCACGGCAGCGGGAAGGCGGAGGAGCTGCCCAGCCATCCGTGATCCTGCAGAGCCCGCTGGGCGGGGCTTCGTGGAGCCCGCGGGGCGCACGAGGGGCGCACGAGGGGCGCACGAGGGGCGCACGAGGGGCGCACGAGGGCAGGGGGTCTGCTGACCAGCACCTTACTCCTTTGAGACCTGGGAGGAAACCTAGGCGCCAGGTGTCCGCGGGCTGGGCTGCTGGTGGTCCCCACACCCGGACCAGCGCGAGGCCCTGGGCTGGTGCCAGGCAGCCCCGCTTTGGTGAGCAGATGGCAGCTGCAGCGTCCAGCGCCGGGAAGTGTCGGGCTCTGCGTGGAGCCGCGGCCTCTGAATCGCCTCCCTGCCTTCCCAGTGCCCTGGCGCTATCCTGAAATTTTCACCCTCCTTCCCCGCTGACAGCGCTCGGTGGCTGGTCAAACTCGGGATCCCTCTGGAGGGGCGCCTGGGACGGGGCCCTGCAGGCAGAGGCCTCTGCAGACAGCACAGCGTGGCAGGCACGGAGCCAGCCCCAGGGCTGTGGTGCGGCTGGGATTTCCTGGCCGCTTGCTTCCTCCTCCTGACCTGGACTTCCCTCCCCGCAGGTGCCAGCCAGGCTCCCTGGCCCACAGGGCAAAGGGAAAGGCCCGCTGGCTGGGCTGCTTTCAGAAGTTCTTGGCCTACGTCCTGCTGTCCGTGGCTTGCTTCCTCCACCCCGTCCTGGTCTGGCATGTGACCATCCCTGGTAGGTGGCAGTGGACATGGAGCCCAGCGCGCTGGGCTAGCCCTCTGACAGGCTGCCGTGATGCCCTCCAGCCCCGCGGCCTTCAAGGCCTGGGGTGTGAGGGCGAGGAACTGTCAGCCTTCGTGACGGTCAGCAGCAGGAATGTCCCAGGAAGTGCATCCTCCAAGGCAGGGCTCAGACACCGTGCCTGCCCTCGGGCGTCTGAGCGCTCTCCGCCTCCGCCTCTGGCCGTGTGACATAGCCCTCTCTCTGCCCAAAGCACTCGTGCGTTCCTAACTCCTTCCCACTCAGGTCCAAATCCTCAGCCTGGGGTGGGAGGCAAGCCAAGATGGGCCCCCAAAGACCCTGAGCCTCACCTTCTCCAACTCTACCTGCTGGGCTGCTGGTCACCCCACTTCTGACACAAGCTGGGACGTGATGCTCTGGCCTCTGGGTTCTCGGGTCCTTTCCTGCTAGTCCCTCTTCCTCCCTCCTCCATCACCTGGGGACACAAAGTTATAGGCTGAGCCTCCTCCTCCGTCCTGCAATCTCCCTTTACCTGCGTGGCGTGGTTTCTCGCGGTCACTCCTGAGGCCTTCAGCAGACTCCTGAGAAGGCGCTGCCACGGCCAGTGTGAGCTGTGACCCCGCTCCTGGACAGTGAGGCAGACGGGAAGGACAGTCACCTTCCCGGCTTCCTTGGGATACAAAGTACTCCCAGCAGAAAACCAAGGGAGCCAGTTCCAGCCTGGCCCCGAGGGTCCCTGGCCTCGAGGCCACATGAGCGTTCGGGGGCCAGCGCCGTGTTAGCCGTTATGCTCTTTCCTCTGTGTTTATGAGCGAGGCTGACGCGAATGGGGTGAGTACCACTCTGGGACGACAGGAAGCCCACTTTGGCTGTCAGCCCCGGTGCCCCGCTGGACACGCGGCAAGTTCGCAGCGGCAGCCCCAACAAGCCACCCCGAGGGGGAGCCGGGAGTGGGGCTGGACAGCGGCAGTGCTGGCCGCTGGTGAGAAGGGACCCCGCGTAACGCCCAAGCCTCAGGCTGCCCCATGCGATGTGGACTCCTGAGGCCATGTGAGGTGTGAGACTAGAGCCCGGGCCTGCGTGTGGCGCAGAGGCCGCCCGGGCCCCTGCAGAGCATGGGGCGGACGGGGCCCCTTCCAGGAGCCGCCCAGCATCCTGACTGCAGGCCTCTTCCAGGCTCCATGCTCATCACCACCGGCCTGGCCTACTTTCTGCTGAGCAAGCGGAAGACGGGCGGGGCCGGCCGCCAGCAGTACGCAGACCCAGCCTGCAGCGCCGTGAGCCGCACGGGTGCCGGGGACACCGAGCAGACCTACTCCTTCCACGGGGCCCGCCACGAGGGGCCCCGCTCCCTCCTCGTCCACATGAAGAGCATCCTGAAGGGCACCCGGAAGCCCGGCGCCCTCCCGCACCTGGACGCTGGGACGGAGCTGACGCCCGCGGGCGAGCTGGCCACAGGAAAGCAGCTGACCGTCCAGGACCACGCGGTCAGGATCGTCCCCTCCCTCAGCGAGGCCCTGGATGACGGGGACAGTGAGCCAGAGGAGACCACCTCCGACACGGCCCCCATCATCCCTGCCCACCCGGTCCCGATCGGCCCGTCCTCTCTCTCGGCCACTGGCCTCTTCTGAGCTGCTCCAGCGGGAGACAGGCAGGCGGTGGTCTGCGCGGAGACTCGGGGGCGCCTCCCAGGGCCGCGCTCCCAGGGGTGAGCAGACTCCTCAGGCGGCGTGGCCGGTTCTGCCGAAGCTGCAAACAGAGCTCCCTTCTGGACCCCAAGTGCTGAAACCCCACGCTTTCCCCAAAGGGGCCGAACGGCCACTTCACGCAGGCTCCCTGGGTCCCAGGAGAATCCACTGGACTTCAGTTGTTTGTGTCAGGAGACCCGGGTCTCAGCAAGGACTGGTGGCCCCCGCCGCTGACACGGCTCCAGCTCTGAGGGCCCAGGGACCGCAAAGGAAGCATCTCAAAGGCAGGCGAGAGCAGTGGACACGCCAGGCCCCACCAGGTCCTCGGGCAGCAAGGCCTGCAGCGTCCGTGACGGAGGGAGCAGCAGCGGCCAGGCTCCTGCGTGCGGGGCTGTCCCTGGTCGGGGCCACTCGGGAACAATGGCACTCTGTGCCCATCGCAGGGACACCAGGCCAACCCGTGACACCCCTTGCAGGGACATGACTGAGCGCTCCCACATCCGCTTCTCCAGATTCCGCAGAGATGACACACACGAAAAGATCCTCGGGGCCAAGGACTGTCATCAGCAGGGAATGTCCAGGCCGGGACAGTGCCTGGGGAGCAGGGGCAGGAAGGCAGGGCCCTGGAGACTCACTCAGCTGTCAGAGAAGTGACTGTGCGTGGGCGCCTTGTCGCAGAAGAGGGGACAAATCATTGTTCAAAAAAGAAGGAAGGCCGGGAAGCGGGCGGGCAGGCAGCTGTCCGCCACGGCTACTGAGTGACAGCTGTCCTAGCATGGACAAAGACATTCGAATCATACAGTCCTTAGAGGACTTCTGTTTCTAAAAATAAATGGTAGTTTTGTCCACGGGAATTTTCTAGGAAGAGCAGACGCAGTGTCTTCATCGATGGGCCCTGAGTGGCGCCCTGAGGAGCAGGCTGCTCCCACTGTGTGTGTGAGACAGGCCAGGGTCTGCGGAGCGAGTCCGGTCCGGCGCCCCAGTCCAGAGGACAGTCGTGTCCTGCACGCACGTGTCCATACATCCCCACTGACTTACTTCATAGATGTATGCAAGTAACTGCCAGCCAGTCACTGTGGTGTCGCAGTGTCATCTCCCCCTGCAGTGGCCCAGTTCTTCTGTAAACCAAGTCAGAAAAGGCCAGGAAGCCCCTTCTGTGCCCTCAGCAGTGGGCACAGCAGGGAGCGAGGGTGGAGCCTCACAGTCGAGACAGGTGACAGACGCGTGGGATAGGGGCCAGGAGGCTGGGCTCTGCCCCAAACTGAACAGGTCGGGTGTCCAGGGTGGCCCTGTGCACAGAAGGGGCCCCAGGAGGGAGTCGGGGCCCTTCTGCTGTCCTGTTGGGAAGGCGGAGGTGGGAAGTGTGGACACCCACACCGCACAGGGGGTGTGTCGTTGGGGAACTGAGCCCAGGTCGTCAGACTGGGCGGTTGACCAGGAGCAGGAAGCAGCTCGGACGTGTCGGGCCAGAGCTGCAGACCCGGCTAATACACACTGCAAAACCAGCGCTCAGGCCGCTTGGGATGTCTCAGAGGTGTGTGATGACAGGAACCCAGGTTTTGTGATTTGCAGGAGACTCCAGTGTGCCTGACATCAGCCGCGGGAGTGTGCGGCCCCGCAGGCCAGGCGAGTGTGAGCTCCCCCCAGGTGAGCAGACAGTAAGGACACATTCGCAAAGGCTCTTATTACCAGGAGAAAACAGAAGCTGCGATGAGACCGTGAAATGCACCAGCCCGTCCCCTGAGTCAGCTGACTGGGCGGGACCAGCACCTCCTTGTAAGTAAGCAGGTGACGCCCGTGTCCCCATGTCTCCCAGGACAGATTTTCATTTCCATTCAACACATACCTAGAGGCGGAATTGTTGGGCCACATGATCATCCAATATTTCACTTGCTGAGAAAATTTCAAACTGTTTTCCATTCCAGGGAATGATGGTTTTACATTCCCGCCCGGTGTGCGAGGGCTCCGACTTTTTCCCGTCCTCACTACTGGTCGTTACCGTCTTTTTCATTATAGTCTTTCGTTCATATGGCTTGATATGCATTTCTCTGATGTCTAATGGCATTGAGCATCCTGTCATTCAACTAATGACCATTTATTTATCTTCTTCGAGAAATGTCTACTATTCAAACGTTTTGCTGTTTCATTATCTGGGTTCTTTGTCTTTTTCTTATGAGTGGTAAGTTTTTTAAATATTCTGGATATTGGAGATTTTTATCATATATAGAAGATATACATTTATAAAATTTGCAGATATTTTCTCCCATTCTGTGTTGACTTTTCACTCTCTTGATACTGTCCTTATAGCACCAACATTTAAATTTGAGGTAATTGCAATCCATCTATTTCTTTTGTTTGTGGTCAAACTTGAGAAGTCAAGGTCTACTCAAAGGTCAAGAAGATTTGCTTCTATATCCATTTCTAAGCATTTTATAGTGCCAACGCTTCATTTAAAAATAGGGCAGCTTTGATGTGATTTTTGTACCTGGTTTAAGAGGCAGTTCAACTTTTTTCTATTATATGTGATCATCCGGTTATTCCAGCACCATTTGTTGAATCGAATTGTCCCAGAACCTTTATCAAAAATGTATAGACCGTAAGGATTTATTTCTTGACTTCAACTCTGGTCTATCGATCTGCAAATCTGTGCTGATAACATCACCCGCCATTGTGATGACCAAAGCTTTGTGGCGAGTATATTGTGAAACCAGGAACGCTGGTTTTCTCTTTTGAAAAGACCTCCCCCTTGGAAAGGGAGACATAAAACTAGCTTCATTTTCAGATGATATGCTCTTGTTTGTAGATAATGATAAAGAACTCATTATGAAATATTGTATCTAATGAATTAATTCCGAGGCATTACATTTCCCGACTTAAAAGCTCTATGCAAAGCTATAGTAATGAAAACATGGTGTAGTAGTATAAAATCAGACCCACGATCTGGTCTCTCACAGGTCCACATGGAATTGAAGATCAGTTTGAAATTTCTGAAAAAAAAAAAAAAAAAAAACTGTGACTTTGGTAAGGTTTTCATGGATCACTTTTCATTAATCAATTTTTGGAGTATTCCCATCTTAGCGATCTTAAATCTTGCAGTCTGTGAATATCTGGTGTCTTTCCATTTATTTAGAACTTTACTTTCTTTCAGAAATATTTTATGGCATCCAGAGAGCAAATCTTCCATTTCTTTTGTCAAAGCTGTTACAAAGTGTTTTATTATTTTTATACTTTTGTAAGCTGAATCATTTCCTTTATTCCAGCTTTAAAGTATAAATGATAAATAAAACTGTATTTAAGTTTACAATTTGATGACTGACATACGTATACAACGTAAAGTGATTTACACAGTCAAGTTAACTGACATTCTATTACCTCACATTGTTACCTTTTTAAACTTCATTTTCAGATGCTAGAAATATAGTTGGTTTTTGTGTATCGATCTTCTATCTTGTAAACTTGGTGAACTAATTTTTTAAATTTTTATTACATAATGCAGTGGTATCACCTATATCTACTACCATGTTTTGTGTTAAATCCTTAGCTCTTATTCATCTTATAACTAAAAGTTTTACACACACACACACACACACACACACACACACACACACACACATAACCAACTTCTCCCTATTTCTCTCCCAGTCCCTGGAAATCACTTTTCTACTATCTGCTTCTAAGATTCCACGCTTCAGTGAAGTCATATGGTGTTTGGCTTCCTCTAACTTATTTCACTTGGCATAATACCCTGAAAATTCACCCACATGGTCTCAAATGTCAGGATTTCCTTCTTTCTCGTGGCTGATGATAGACTAGTGTATTTAAGCCACATGCTCTCTGTTCATCCACTGATAGATGCTGAATTTCTTCCTATCTTGGCTGTTGCGGATAGTGCTGAAGCAACATGGGTGTGAGAGCTCTTGGAGGTTCTATTTTCATTTACTTTGGATGTCCTAGAAGTGGAACTGCTGCATCATGCGGTGGTTCTATTTAAGATTTTTAATAGAACGCTATTGTTTCCCGTAACGACTGCCCCAAGCTGCATTTCCTCAAATGGTGCACAAGAGTTCCCTTTTCTCTGCATCTTCCCCCAATTTGTTTTCTGATAATAGCCATTCTAACCAGTGTTAAGTGATATATCACTGAGGGTTTTATTTGCTTTTTTCCTGATGATTAGTGATGTCAAGCATCTTTTCATGTACCTGTGGGCCAATTTCTTTGGAAAATGTCTGTTCACATCCCATTGTTTAATCGAATTTTTTCTTTGCTGTTGAGTCATATAAGTTCTCTCTACATTATTACTATTAACTCCTTATCAAATGTAGGACCTACAGGTCTTTTTCTATCATGTAATGGCCTTTTCACTTTGTGGAAGGCGTCCTTTGCTGTGGAGAAGCTTTTCTAGCTCAACGTCATCCCACTAGTTTATTTCTGCTTTCGCTGTCTTTGCTTTTGATGTCAAATCTGAAAGATCATTGCAAACATCAGTGTCAAAGCGCCCCCTCCCTAGTTTTCTTCTGTTGTTTGGTTTCAGGTCTCATTCAAAATTTGAATCCGTCCTGAGTCCATTTTTATGTGTGGTGTGACCTAGTGGATGTGGAAAGTCTGTGAGCCTCGATTTTCCTTTAAAGAGAAGATGGCAAGTAGAGTCCATGGGCGGTGGCTGTGCTGACACATGTCCCCACACCACCGCTTCTGTCTGGGGCTGCAGAGGCCCGGCGTGGGGGCGAGGGTGCCCCCGGCCCCTGTCACTTCAGGTTGCAGTTTCCAGGAACCCTGGTGTTCCATGTGCCGCTCCCAGTCCTGGGTTCCTCTTTTCAAAGCGGAACATGCTCCTGTCCCTTAGCCCGCAGTGCCAGCACAAACAAAAAGGGGAGACTGTTAGACACCCGTTTAACTCACTCAACGGCACGAAGCACCTGCCGGTGGGCCAGACCCCAGGCAAGGTGTGGGCTGGAGCGGGGCTCAGGTGCGCCCCCCGCCCTAGAGGCAGACCTTCAGGGCGGGTGACTGAGGCAGGTATGAGCATCGCCATGACATTGTGACCCCCAGAGAGATGCATTCAGGGCCTAATCTGGGGAGGCCGATGTGTGGAGAGCTTCAAGGGTAGGACTGGACTTCGACGGAGTCTCCAGCTGTCCCTGCAGGCTAGAGGAAGCGGCCCACGCTCAGCAGCCACAGCCTGCAGACTGTTTAACACACATAACAAAGATTTCTGAGCCGCAGAAAGAATCTGAGGCACAGAGCAGTGTCGACAAGGAGGAAATAGCAAGGGGCAGAGCTGAGACGACTGAGGCTCTGCTGCGCCCAGCCCTGTCCGCACAGTTCACGCCTGGGGTCTGCTACCCTCGCGCTTGCTCGCGACCCCGCAGTGTGGGGATTCAGGAGCGTTCCCTGGCCTATGGCTAAAGGCCCTGGAGCCAATATTCACTCCTGGGATTCTTAGCAGGAAGCAAAGAACAAGTGTTGAGGCGGACGCAGCTCAATGCCTCGGGCCTTGGCCCTGACCTGCATCTATGTCTCCCGTCATATGTGAACAAGAAAAGTGCCGACCGATGACCAGAATGTCCCTTCCGGCTAAGTTATCTGGGACTCGTATGCGCAGGGAGTGGGTGGAAAGGAGGAAAGGGATGGGAAGGACACAGGAAGAGAAGGGGAGAGTGAGCCGAGGCAGGAAGCAGTCCCCTCTGGGTCGTGATGTCTTTCCTCCTTATGCTCAGGTGCCCAGGTGAGGTTTCCGATCAGCACTCAGCCCTATCCCGGCCAGCACAGCCAGAGCCGGGGCAGTGTCTGGCCATGCCCTGTGCCCACCCTGCAGAGGCCTGGTGCCCTTCCGGTGATTTCCCCTGGTGGCCGACGGAGGCCTGTGCCAAGCCCTCCCGCAAGGCCACTTCCAAGCCCAGTACAAAACGCCCAGTTTCTGCAATCTCCTGCTGCCCCATGCAGTTAAGAAATGGGTACACAAAAGTCCTTTGATACCACATAAAAGTGGACTTGCCCCCAGGGCTGCTCCTCCTTGCTACACTCCCATCTCTGGGGCTGGGAGGGCAGAGAGAGAGGCCTGGCCAACTTCCCCTGACCCCAGAGCCCACTGGCCACCGCCTCCCAGCCCCTGGGCTGCTGGGGCCCTTGGCCCCTCCTCACTCTTCACCTCGCCCTGGGCATTTTCAGTTCCCATTTCTCTGACTCTTGACAGCAACCTGTGTCCCTGATCACACTGCTGTCTCCGGCCCAGCTCTGCAGAGCCTCTTCACAGGAGCCTCCAAAAAGGAGCCCCTCCGCTGCCCCTCAGACCCAGCTCACTCATCCCAGGCAGTGCCTGTCCCTCCCTCCTGCAAAGGGCCTCTTGGCTCTCCTGTCGTCCCCTGCTGAGGCTGTTGTCCCCGGGCATGGCTGGGTCTCTTAATGCCCTGCTCACTTCCCATGATGAATGCACCTTCCTCCCCTTGGCCAGCCGTGTCCCGCACCCGCCAGTCACAGGGGCCACCCGTGCAGAGCCCAGGCCCCAGGTCCGGCCCAGCAGAAGTGAGGGTGGAGGCCCCGCAAGCTCTGGGAAGTGCCCTGGCTGCAGAAACCAGCCTCACTGGAGCACGCCCGCCGTCTTCTTCCGGTGACTGAGGTCCCATCAGCCAGGAAACACAGGAACCACTTGCAAACACCAGGAGGAACAAACCAACGCTGAAGATGACAAACGCAGAGAAGCATGAGCCTGGGCCCTTGGAGATGCCATTGAAACGCTGGCTGAGTGCCCTGGACACTGGCTTGGGGCTCCTGCTCTAGGAGGCAATGCAATCCCCTCTTAAAGTGCCCCTCGGAGTTTGTTTTTCACCCTCACAGCTCAAAGCACCCAACCTAGAGGGGAGCTTATCTGCCCACTTGACCAGGCTTGCATGGGTCTGAGAAGAGGTCTGATGTCACCCCCATCCCTTTCTTGACCAGGGTCCAGTCGGCCTCTGCCTGCTGCCGTGAATAACGCTGTACTGGGACACAGCGACGCCATCCCTTTGTGATGGTCTGTGGCAGGGATGAAAATGTGGACCACTCGCCTCGCCCCTCATTCAGACCCCTGAGCTAAACAGAGAAGCAAAGTTCTAGAAACATGCCACAGACACACAGGCACATTAAAGCACGGAATCCCTGGGAAAGATGGAGGGACACTTCCCGAAGTGGCTGGGAGCGTCCAGACTCAGCACCTGCCACCTCAGGCCTGAGTGGGGTGAGCTGCTGTGCAACCGGCGGTCAGTGTGTGTATCCCCACGGCTAAGCTGTAAGTCGGTCTGGGGTCGAACATGGCCAGGGGCACGGTGCGGGCATTTTCTAGATGTGGCTGCCCTCAGCGGGCTTCAAGAAAAGCAGATTTCCGTCCACATGTGATGGGCCTCACCCAGGCACTTGGAGCCGCAGAGAAGAGACGGAGTTTCCCCAGGAGGAAGACGGAGGAACCCCTGCATTTCCAGCACGCCGTCTGCAGACCCCACGCTCTCATCTGCGACATCGGTCAGCGTCTCAGCCTGCCGCCCTGCCCCAGAGACCCCCGTCTGCAGACCGCTTCTGCCTGCCAGCCTCCACGACCACCTGAGCTTATTGCTTAATGTGAATCTCCAGCTCTGTCTCTGCCTGTCTGTCTCCCCATCTCCCTCCTTTCCCCTAGCATGAGCGTGCATACACACACTCATGCGCGCACACTCACGCTCATACACTCATGCGCACACATGCACGCGCCCATGCACACTCGCATGCACGCACACTTGCACGCACACACACACGCGTGCGCACTCACACTCACGCACGCACACACACGCATGCACACACCGCCACCTGTGTCTGCAGCGACACTGCCTGCTGGCTGTTGGTCTGGAGCCCACTGACTGAGACGCTGGGCTTCTAACTGGAGCGCAGCTGTAAGCCCACATCTTTGTCGCACACAGAGAGACTCTTCAAAGCGCAAAGTCAGACATGATCCCACATGGACACAAAGTGTAGGACGTTTATTGCCACATCCCTTAAGCCGTGGCTCTTCAGCGCAGTTAGAGGCTGGGACGGACACGGGGTGGGTAGCCCTTGTCACGCCAGGGGTAAACAGACGGGGCTTTGACAGCAGGTTCAGAGGTGGGGTCAGCTTGGCTGTCCCGTCCCTTTAAGCAGGGGGTTAAGGGTCGAGTCTGGCCAGCGCGCCCTTCTCCACCGGGATGCTGCACACTCCGCAGGAAGCCGCTGCTTGCGGAGGAAGAGGGCCAGGCCGCGCCTCCCGGCCAGTGGCCTCCTGTCCCTCCAGCGGGCCTTTGGAAGGGTCTGCTGTGAATACGCGCCCAGGAGCTGGACGGACAGACGGCCCTGGTCTCTGTGCTTTCCCAGGGTTCTGGTCTTTTCCATGAAAGTCTCCACTTGCTTCGGCTGCTTAATATCCTGGCATGAGGGAAGGGCCGGTTGCTTGTCCGTCCTCGGCCTTGACTCTCACTCGGTGTCTGGTAGACAGAGCTGTGCTGGCGCCCTGGCCCCGCCAGGCTCCGGTGGTTTGTCCACTTACGACAGCCTCGGAGAAGAGTGTGCACCTTCCAGCCCCGGGCTGTTCCGCGTCTGCTGCTGGCGTCCAGCAGGAAGTGATGGAAACATCACGCAGCAGAGACATTTTCTGAGAAGATTCAGATGAGTTTCACTGAAACTGAAGCTTGTTAAGGCGTCTTGCGTGGCTGTAGTTACTGCTACCTCACTTCTAGGACACTATCCGCACATGGCCGTGGTGATGGTCATTAATACCGACGGGCTCTGTCCTCGCTGAGCGGAGCCCAGGAGAAGGGGATGGATGGGACGCGTGGCTGGGCCGGGGGGGCGCGGTTCTGGGGAGGCCTGCGGAGGCAGGGAACCCCAGGGAGTGAGACACATCCCTCCGTGGCTTCCACAGCGTACTGTCGGACACACCGAAAAGAAATCAAAAGGTGCTGTTTCCAGTACACAAAGACGAGGGAGCAGGCGAGGGCCAAGGCCTGCCCACGTCTGGTCGCCGTGCTCCCGCACCGTTGTCCTCACGTGTCCCTGACATGGACCACGGGTCACCCATTCCCTGTGCTTGGTTGAAATGTATTATCTGTTGAGGTATAATGAACACGATACTCGTTTCCGGTGTACAATGTCAAAAACTGATATTTGTGGAGATTGCAAATCGCCACAATAAATCCTGTTCGCCTCCGTCATGATCCAGGCACTTTTTTTTTATAATGAGAATGTTTTAAGGAAAGGTGCAGGCAGGAATGAAGGCAAGAAGGCAAGAGAAGAGACGAGGAAGAAGCATTTTATTCATGTTATGTACGTGTTCCTCTTGGCTGCTCCCAGGGTCCCAGGATGCGAACCTGGGATCTGGAGTTGCCCGTGGACCGCACCAGCCGCCCTCCACCAGGGCGCCGTGACGAGGATTTTTAGGGTCTATTCTCTTTGCAGCCTTCAAACATGCAATACGTGATCACTAACTACAGTCGCTGCGCTGTACACTGCACCCACATGATGCATTCACTTCACAACCAGGAGCTACTCCCCACGTCCCCACTCGTCTCCCCCACATCTGGACTCTACCCATGCATAAGCTCGGGGTTTTTAAAGCCTCTTTGTTTTCGGTTTGGTTCTGACATTCCACATAGAAGTCTACACTTTCTTCTCAAGAACAAGTGGAGAAAGGGCCCTTAGATAGTTACTTTCCCCAAAAGGCAGTTTCAGCGGAAATTTTTAGCTCTATCAACTGTTAAAGCAAAAGTTCGTTCTTCTTGAAAACCCTGAACCTAAGTACCCTGTTAGTTCTGTAGCACAAAAGCTTTTTCAAAGCATAACCATGAAAAAAACAAAACAAAACTAAAAGAAAAACACATGAAGTGTGTGTGTGTGTGTGTGTGTGTGTGTGTGTGTGTGTGTTACCAGAAGACACGTAACATCATTAAAATGTATGCCCATTTGGAGAGTTAGTTCTCATTTCCGGCCTTCCTCTGGCATACGTGAAAGGACTCTATCTAGTAACCTGAAGTTACTATTTACATGCTAATAAATCAAGTTTACAACAACCATGTCATGCCGTAAATAACAGGCTACACAGAGAGTTGCAGGAATCATCTGAAAAAGAGACAGAATCCTTCTGTCTGCTCAGATAGTGCAGCGGGATGACCTCACTGCTCAGAGATTCCCCCAAAGCAAGAGAGAGAAGCAGTGCTCTGTGAGGGCCCCTTCCTGCGGGTTAATCAAGCGGCCCCATTAAAGGCGAAGAAACGCCGCTTGGCTTAAACGGGTTGTTACGCTCAGTCAAGTGCCGCTCTCTTCAATGGGTTTGGAATCATGCCGGCATTTGGAAAATCTGCTTTAAGACCTCTTTTGTTCTGAATCTTCTGCCTGAGAGTGTGAAGGGAAAAAAAAATCACACAGAGCCATCCATAAAGGCCTGAGACATTTAACCAGCCTTTTCACTCAGACTCTCACTTAACACTTTCAGGGAATGGTCTTGAAATGGCCATTAATGATCACATTACAGTAAAACATATGAACCTTTGTTTCAAGATTCAGAGAAACCTACATTGCATCTCAACCACTGTCCTCATGACTTGTCTCTGGAAATGCCAGGGGAAGAAGGGGTTCTCAGTCCTCCTGTTGGGGACCCTGGAGCCAAGGGGCCTGGAGTAGAGGCCGAGAGTCCAGCCCCAGGGCCACCTGCAGTCACAGGTGTCTGAGCAGACTTTGCCTCCTCTCAGCTTCCCCACCTGCAAATGGAGTATAAATTCATGCTTCGTGGCTCCTTTATGTCAGATTGTGTTTCCATTTGACTTTTTATAGATTTTACATGTGGGTTTGCCCTCTTCATAAAATAGTGACTTTTCTTTCCGGGCCAGGGATGCTAGAAGAAGTGAGACTACCCAAGTGAGACTACTAATGCCTTATTCCCTTACTGGAGACCCAAAGGTCTCTTTGAGTGGGGTAATGCCCAGGGCAGGGATTCTTCCAGAAACTTCTGTGTGGCCTCAGGGGACTGAAGTCATCTTCCAGTACAGATGGGTGTTTTTCTACCCCACTCCCTGGTGGCACAAACAGGACTGCCCCTTAGATATTGAACACCCCTGAGTCTGTTTTCTTACCCAAATGTCAGGGAGAAAACCCAGATTCTACCACGATAATTACCTGTCCCTTAGATATTGAACACCCCTGAGTCTGTTTTCTCACCCACATCTAACCAAAGGGAAAAAAAACACAAGCATATACCAAATACTGATGAGACACCATGACCTTCCAGGCAGAGTAGAGCTAAGGAGACAGATACGTCTCTCTTTCCCAGGAAGGTCATGATGAAGTGAAATAGAAAGTGGTATGTGTGGGCCAGAGAGGGGTATGTTAGATGGGGGCAGGGAAAGCCTCCAAAGAGAGGGGTTTGTGAGGAAAGACGCGAAGGAGGTGACTCAGCAAATCCCACAGGCATTTGGGGGAGACCCTTCCATGTGAGGAAGAGCAAGTGTGAAGGCCCTGAGGTGGGAGGGGACTGAGTGTGTGGGAATTAGGGACAAGGAAAGAGGTAGGAGGAGATGAAAGAGGAAAGGAGACAAGAGAAAGGAGAGAACACCACCCAGGGAAAGAGCCAACCCCAGTCCAAGGGTCAGTTACATGTGACCTGCCACACACTTTGTAAATAGTTTGGTTGGAACCTCGGTCATATTATTTGATTGGCATATTGCCTATGGCTGTTTTCAAGCTACAACCACAGAGCTAAACAGTTTAACATAAAACCTATTTACTATCAGGCGCTTTACAGAAAAGACTTACCAAATGTCTTAAACAAGTAGGGGCTTGTCTTTCTCCACAGCAGGAAGCCTAGAACAGGCAGGACACATACGGTGCAGCACCAGACGGCATTAATAAGACCCAGACTCCTCTGAACTGTCCGTTGCACCAGCCTTAGCATATGGGCGTGTTGTATCAGGACCTCAAAATGGCTGCTGCTGCTCCAGACATTACACATTACACCCACAATTCAGACAGGAAGGCAGGGGAAAGGGTGATTTGTTGCTTGTACCAGGAAAGCAAGCTATCAACATTCTACCTCAAATTGCATGCCGCCCTATATATATATATATATATATATATATATATATATATATATACATATATATATATATATATATACACACACACACATATATATACATATCCCACCTCTTTGCCCAGAAGTAAGTCATATGTCCACTTCCAGCTTCAAAAGATGATTAGAAAGCTATGAAAAGGAGATTCATAGTGTGATTCGACTATGACCACAGTGAAAAGCACATTTTATATCACATAGAAACCAACACAATGCAAACAGAAGTTTCTAATATTGTAACAACTTATAACAGCCTCTGTTTACTCTGTGTGCTGCACAGTATTCTCTCTCCTATTTTTGTTTAAATACAAGTCACAGCATCCACTAAATTAATTTCAGGACCCACTATTGTATTTAAATGTAGTGTGAAAAACAGTCACAAAACCATTACTAGGGTCTGGCTCCTTCTCCAAACAAATTCTCCCTTCCCTCCCCTTCCCTGCCCTGCCCTGCCTTTCCTCCTCTCTTTATTTCCAAGGAATGGAATAGATGTTCCAAGTTACAGCATCCGCAGTTCCCACCGTAAGGGAGCTGGAGACCACACTCGGCTCCCTGAATACTGGCGGAAAAGGAGACCCTCCTCCTAAGAACAGAAGATCCTAATATGAACACTGTGCTCTCTGCAAATGCTGGCAGCACCACTCACTTCCAGAAGTGCTGACAGAATTGTCATGGGATCCCTGATACTCACCCCCGCCTGACACATTGTAGGGGTGCAAGATGCATCAGGTGCCTCAAACCCAATTGTCACTTAGGCTGCCTCTGGCCCTGGAGAGGCCCTCAACTAGGTCAGGGAGAAGTGACTCCCACTCAAGTGCCAAACCCCAGGGAGAGTGTGTGCTGCCGTGCTGCGTTTACTCACCCTGCTGGCATGAGCGAACGCTCAGAGGTTGGGATCTGCGCTGAATCTTACCCACTGTTTCTGGAAGCACCCAGATTTCGGAGCTGTGCAGGCGTGGAGGTTCAAGACCACAGGAAGCCTGCGCTCGCAGAGGAGGAAGCGTCCCCTTGAACTGGGGCCCAGGCAGAACTGGAGGACCCCTGGCCGGGTCATACAGCCCCTTCGCTTTTGCCGGTGGGAAAACCGAACCCAGGGACGTTGCCGCCGGGCAGGGTCACACAGCAAGTGGTGGGCAGGGCCCAGTATCTTCCCGAAATCCGGGAGCCTGAACACGCGGATGGGCACAGCCCCTCTCAAGTGAGTCCAGCCCAGACTAGATGCCTGGCGAGTGAGCCGAGGTGGCGCCGGCGTTTTTCTAGAGCGGCCTTATCACTCTAGAATGGTTGCGCAGCTCTGAAAGGATCGGGAGGAGCCTTGCATGGAATGTATTTAGAACGGTCTATGCTGGGGCGGCCGGGAGTTCCAGCGGGCAGTTCTGGGGACAGTGAGATAAAACAGAAAACGCCAACGCTCCCTGACCCCCTACACTCCGCCACCCCCACCAGCAGAAGCCCTGAACGACTCCGGGCTCCGCGAAGGCCTGGGGCTCCCAGCCCCTCAGCCTCTCCGCTGGCAAACCCGTGTCCAGCGGGTGTAGACGCAGGGAGGGCCCTCCGCCCCCAGACCCGGGACCCGGGGGCCTGGGAGGCCACGCCGAACTGCACAGCGGTGACCCCAGCGCTGACGCTGCCCGGGGCCACGCGGTCACCTCCGCGCCACCCACACCGGGCCTCGCGGCGCCCGCGCTGCGGGCGGCCTGCAGACCAGGTCCTGGTGTCCGCGCTCCCGACCCTCCGACACGCCCCCCTGGCGCCCGGGGCGGGGCGTCCTCCAGGGCGCGCCAGTGGAGGGCGGGGCTAGGGGCGGGGCTGGGAGCGGGGCGGGGTGGCCGGCGGGAGGCGTGATTGGCCGGAGAGGCGGGGGGCTGGGAGGGGCGGCCTACGGGCGGCGCCATTGGCCGGCGAGGCGGGAGGGCGGGGCGGGGCGTGTCCGACGCCCGAGCGCAGGCGGCCGCGGGCCCTGCAGCTGAGGACGCCTTCGGGTCCCGCGGGCGCAGCGCGGGCGGCGGCTCTGGACCCGGTGGCTGTGCCAGGTGAGTGATGCGCCGGCGGGAGACTTGGGGGCGGCCTCTCAGGGCCTCCCGCCTTTCCGAGCCGGGCGCCCCACGCCTTGGGCGCGGGAACCTGGATTCGGGCGCCGCGGCCGCTGCGCGCAGCGTCCCTTCCCTTGGCCGCCGGGCCCTCCGGGACCACAGCCTCGCGCCCGGATCGCGCTCGGGCCCTGCGCAGGCGCCTTCTCTCGGGAAGGGCCCCGGAGCGGCCCGGCAGGTGCGCGGCCGCAGGTGCACCTTTGCCCACCTGTCTGCTCCTCGCCAGCGTGGAAGCACGATCTTAGCGTGGTGCGGGGAGGCTGGGGCGCCGCCGCACGGCCCTCGAAGCCCACGAAGGAAGGGCAGCCGGGAGAGAGGAGGAGGGGCCGGCCTCACAATCTGTGAGGATTCGTCTTGTCCCAAGTCCCGCGCGGATGCCTGGAGCAGAGTATGCACCTGTCTCTCACACCCAGGACGCGTGTCGTCCCCACGTACAGTGGAGAGAGACGAGGTTTCAGGAGTTGTGCAGTGGTCCGTGTTCGCCCATCAGTGACTGTCACCCACCGAACCCCGCTTTGCTGTGCCAAGTCTCATCCGTTTCACCCGCCCACCCAGCTCACCTGGCGAAACCCTCTCTTCCTGCTCCAGACTGTCTGACCTGCGAGTCCACCTGCTGGAGAGGCCCCAGCACAGGTGTTAATCTCGCAGAGTCTGTTGGGGCATTCTGCACACCAGGGCCAGGGCCAGTGCCCGTGTGTCCTTAAAACACCTTCAGAGCCCCCAGCCCTGCTTCACAGAGGATTAAACAGGGTCACAGCGGTGGGGCCGGGACTCTGGAATTCGACCCCCAGGAGGTTTTAGACTGGAAGCCAACACTTGCCCTGGCAGAAGAGACCTCAGGCCTCTCCTTAGTGTAAGGGCCCCGAGCACAGTCCAGCACACACGATTAAAAACCAGCACCCCCAGCACTGTGTGTGAATTGGTGGGGTTCACAGGTAAATGCAGGTCCAGAGCCCCTACCTCCAGCTCCCAGCTATTCTGAGCCAACTCCAGCGGGTGGGGAGGGCGAAGAGGAAGAGGAAGGAGAGGAAAGGAAGGAGAGTGACGAAACTGAGGTCTGTCTGGAGGCTGTGAAGGGTGTGTTCTCTGAGTCCCTGTCAGTCAAGTCTGTTTTCATCACCCCTCTCTGGGGACTGTTGTCTGCACAGTGCTGGCTGTTCAAGACTTGAAGTGCAGTGAGGCTGAGCCCACACACTGACCCATGAGTGTGGGAGACGGTAGCTGGGGCTGGATGCCCCCTGAGGCTCCAGTGGGGGACAGAGGACAGCCGGACAGTCCTGCGTCCCGCGGGTCAGAGTCAGTGGGATAAGGACACACCACGAAAAGGTGACCGGTGTGTGTGTTGAAGGTGAGGTCCTGAAATGCAGGCCCTCCAAAGGGACACCGCAACTGCAGACTCAACCAGAATCACTCTGGACGGGGCCTGGGGTCTGGGCCCGGGTTTTGAAAACAAGCTCAGCCAAACGACCTTGCTCATAGCACTCCTGCTGGGAGGACTGTCCTCCTGGCTCCGTCTTTGTCCCATGATCCTTTCTCTGACTGCCGTGGTGACTGCCGTGGGCTGCTGTGTCCACCTCACACGCTCCCCGTCCACCTTCACAGCGGACAGTGACTTGGCCAGTGAGCGCACGTAGGACCAGAGAGGGAGAGCGGCTTGCCTAAGTCCGCAGCTGCACAGTTACAGAGCAGAGCGCGCACCCAGGTCCCTGGAGGGTTGATGGGTATCCTGTCACAGAGAACACTGAAGAAAATACTTTGAAATCATCTCAAAGTAAATTAAACTGAAATAGGAGGTGGAACTCTCCCGAATTGCCACAGTTTGGGGCTTGCTTTTGCCCCGCGGAAGTGAACCTGCGAGTTTGCGCAGGCTCCTCTCCTGGGTGGCTGAGCTCCAGCTCCAGGAGGCACCAGGAGACCCAAGCCCTTGCCTGCCTGCCCTGGGCACTGCGGGGGTCTCTTGCCACCAGCCGCCTCACTGGCCGGTGACCCAGAGATGGCTCAGGTGCTGCTCCCATGCCCAGTCATTGCCCCGGACAGACCCTCACCCACACTCGCCTCCTCTCGCTGGACACTCAGCGGAGTCGTCACCTGGGCGCCGGCGCGCTGCGCAGGTGTTCTCCGCTGCGTGCACAGACGCGCAGGTGCCCCGACCCAGCAGCTGAGTGGCACAGACCGGTGCGGCCCAGGGGATCAGGGGTGGGGGCACGGAGAGAATCAGGCCCCCACCCCGCCCGCGCCTTTGGCCCCAGGCAGTCAGGATTTCCAGCACAGTTGTTCTGAGCCCCAGTTGGGCCCCCAATGCGTGGCCCAAAGCAGTTCTGTCGCACGGCTCTCCTCTCCCACAGGCAGCAAGGGTGGGTGCGAGGAGAGCGGGCAGTTGAAACAACTTTCCTGCCTGAGTTACAGGGGCTAGAAAGTCAGCAGAAACCAGAATTCAGCCTCATGGGTCTGGGTTGCTTTCGCCTCTGGGCTGAGCTCTCCTGTTGGAAAGCTGAGGAGGGCTCGCCTGCGTGGGCACAGAGGCTGGGTTCCCCCAGGAAAGACAGTGGAACCTGGAGGCCTGGGTGCTGGACAGACTTGGGGAGACTGTCTGTGGGAAGCAGGGCTGCAGGGGTGGGGGGTACAGCAAGACGAGCTGGTCAGAGCCCAGCCCTGGGGAGAGCAGTCCAGGGGAGAGGGGTCAGGGGAGAGAGGCCCTGGGGAGAGGGGCCCTGGGGAGAGGGGCCCTGGGGAGAGCGGTCTAGGACAGAGGGGGCCGGTGGCTCTGCGGTGGCTTCTCTGCTCCCCACAGCTGCTGCCCTCTCCATCAGGACTGTGCCCAGTGTCCCCAGGGCCTCCTCACCCTTGGGGGGTGCCAGGGCTGCGTCAGGGCCGGAGGAGAGAGGACAGGCGTGGCGGGGTGGGGGGGACACAGGAGCTGCAGGGTAGGCCGGCTGCCGTCAGGCAGCTGGTGCTGCAGGCATCCTGTCCAGGACCCAAGCCTCTGCCGTGTGCTGGCTGACAGGTGAGGGCGGCCCGTCTGAAGGCTCGTCATCATCCTGCTGGCCCTGGGTGGCCCTGGGTGGCCCTGGATGGCACTTGGTGCTGCAGTTATCCCAGGAGCGTTTGCGAGGCGGCCCTGCCCGCGTCCGGAGCCTCTACCTTCTCTACTCAGAGCGGAGGCGGGGAGGCCCCAGCGCCCCCACCCTGTCCTCCTTCCTTTGGCTTCTCGAGTCTCTTTCTGTGCGTATGTGATCCTGCCTAAAAAGGAGAAGCGGCATCGTTTCATGAAGAGTTCGATCAGAGGCGGTCAAGCTCCCGGAGTTGGCAGACCTGCAGGCATTTGAATCTGGACAATGATCCAGTGTCCATTTTGCCAAAAGAGGGCAGGCAGCATCTCTGTTCTCCTCTCATTCACGGAGGCCACCCTCCTGTGGGGTCGGCGGCTCCCCTTCACAGAGGCGCCTTCCACGAGCTCCGCTTCCTTCCCTGTGCCTCCTCGTTTTGCCTTTGGCCACCAGGTGCTGGGCTGTGGTGGTGACCTGAGGAGGACAGGCTTCCTTTTCTGCGATGACAGTCCCCATGGCCACAGAGAAGAAAAATGGGTCAAAGGCACCAGTGTTCTTTGTCCCCAACCCCGGGCCAGGAACAGTGAGCGGCTGGCCTTCGCACGCCTCCTCGCAGCCCCCACTGCCTGGTGGAGCAGCAGCTGAGCGGAAAGTATAGACACTTCTTCGCCTGTTCGCTAGGGGCAGGTGACAGGCTGCCAGCCCTGGGGACCCTCCCGGGAACTGGGAGTCCTGGCTACAGCTGAGCCTCTGGCTGGGGAAGAGCGCCCGCAGGCCCGGGGGAGGCCCGGGGGAGGCCCGGGGGAGCCCTGCCCTGAGTGCCCTGGGGCTGGGGCGGGGAGTAGCCTGGACTCCCAGAGAGGCTCTGTCCATCTGCTCTGGCACTGTCGTTCTCAGACCCGCCTGCTGCAGCCCGAGCAGCCTGGCTTCTGTCCCTGTGTGCATGGGCTTCTGCCTGGGACTTTATTTAAGATAAGGCTGTGCTTTCTCTACAGCCTGAGAACGCTCTCAGGCCCGCAGTGCACCAGAGAACTAACCCTCCTTGTCCGGCGGAGAGAAATCTCGTGCTGCTGAGACCAGGATGCCCCCAGGTGCGTGCGCAGCTCGCTCAGAGCTCAGCAAGCACCGGAGAGTCACCTGAGTCACACCCTCTGCGCCCCGCATCTGGTGACACACACATGCGCAGCGCCCAGACTGGAGTGGGTTCTGAGAGTCGCCCCAGAGCTCGGGAGGGAGCTCAGGGACACAGAGGCGTTGCCACCGGCGCCGAACAGCAAGGACATGGAGGCCACGGAGGCCACGTGACGCGGCGCGGGCCACCCAGCAGTGAACGTCAGTGGGCACAGAAATGTGTGGTGTTGCGCTGGGGTCCCCGGGTTCCCACCCCCACAAGGTTCGGGACCCGGCCCGGCAGGTGGGAAGAGCCCCCGGGCTGGTACCTCCCCTCCTCCGAGGTGCGGGGAGACCTGCGGGGGCTGCTCCAAGCAGGGGCAGCACCGTGCTTGCCCGAAGGGAGGAATAGCCTGGTGGCCACCCACAGGGGAGCTGTGGCCTCGGAGGTGGAGCTCAGCACAGGGTGGGAGAAACCAGCGCAGGACAAAGAGGAAGCCACTCCTGCGTTTCGGGGCCAGTGCAGTGCTTCTGTGATGAGCCCCTTCACGTCAGCATAGCTGCCCTCGGGCTCTGCAGTCAGAGCCCCACACAGCCCCACCTTGTTCTGGAGTCGACCTGTGGCCCAGAAGGGCTTAAGGAGCCCCCACGGGGCGGGCCGACCCCTTTCCACGGGAGAGCTGAGGTGGCGAGGAACCGAAACCGGCTGCAAAATCCCCGCAGGGAGAATACGCTGGAGGCCCAGCCCCAGGCCTGCAGAGCTGGGCCAGCCCTGCAGGGTCCTCCCCTCTGCATCGTGATTCGCCTCCCTCTGGACTAGGGCAGAGGGAGGAGGAGGTCGCCATCACTCAGAAGCCCCCGTCCCTGTGTTACCCCTTCTCCACACGAAGCACTTCTCCCTCGTCCAGATGCAGCTCTGTCGGGGACGAGGCAGGCACCGGAGGCCGCCTCCTCTTGTCCGTGGTGCCAGAGGAGCAGGGAGAGTGTTGCGGGACAGATTAGACTCAGTGCCTCAAGGGACTCTGCAGGGACCGGCTCCACGCACAGTTCTTCAGCCAGCGGCACTGAGGCCCTGCACTGAGAACTGTCAGCACACGGAGGACAGGGCGGTGCGACTCAGCCGGCTGTTGGGAGGGGATGCTGCAGTTTGGAGAGGGAGCGGTAGGGAGGTGGCCTGCGCCCCCCAGCGGTGCCACCCCAGTGCCCTCTGCCCCTCGGTTCCTCGCTGCAGCTTGGGGGAGAAGGCAGGTAGAGGCAGGGTCTGCTTGTCGTGGGTGACACAGGAGACTACTGAGGGCCATGGGCTGGCCTTGGTCAGAGGCTGTGGCCAGAGCAATGGGAGGAAGAGAAGTCAGAGATCCAGAGATCCAGGTGAGGTTAGATAAAGCATTCGTGAACTTACACTCCGTGCAAAACATGCCAGAGGCCGTGAGAAGCCCCCAGACCTTTCCAGGTCGTGGGGTGAGGCCATCAGACGTGTGACCGCACTCACCACCCCGTGGCGACAGATGGGGACAGGCAGACGCTCAAGTCACCATCAACACGGAGATTTAGGGGTCAGGATACAGGTCCGGGGCCCCGGGGCCTGAGTCTGTGTCCCTCACGTGTTCTCCGGGATCTTGGCCTCAGACTTAGCTTCTGCTCCTGTCTTCTTGTCCCAAGAATGGGGACAGGTGACAGGCATTCCGCTCCTGCGGGCGTAGATCAGGCAATTCTAGGACACGCACAGCACCGCGCCCCACATGGGATGTCGTGCTTCAGTTACCCTCCGCAGGACAGTGTGCCCCAGCGCACTGACTCCAGAGGCAGCGGGTGACCCCTCCCGGGGCTCAGCAGAATGGGGAAGGGAGGCTGGAGGAGTATCCTGGAGTATCCTGCCCCTGTCGAGGCAAGAGAGCCTAGCATCTGAAACATGGAGGAGACTGGGCCGCCTTAGTGGGGAGAAGCTTGGGGACAGGCTGCGAGGGCTGGCCAGTTGACAGCGGTTCTGACCTGGTCCCACTGGGGCTGACGGGATTTGGTGTGGAGCCCCCATTGTAGGTCCCCTTGACCTGACCTGCAGCCTCCTCGGGTGGCTCCATGTGGGGACTGGGGGCGGGGAGGCCGAAACCGGGGCCTCCGCACCAAGGACTTGGGTGCTGCCTGGCCCCAGGTCCTCCCAGCCCCCCTGACTCTGCACCTGTCCCCGTCTGCCCCGCAGGTTCTTCTGAGTCTGCAGACAAGACAAAAAGATGAAGGAAGATTGTCCACCCAGTTCCCACGTGCCCATCAGTGACAGTAAATTCATCCTAAAGTAAGTGAGCCATTGAGAGGGTGGTGGAGGCCTGCCCTGTGGCCGGTCCCCTGCGGCTGGTCCCCTGCGGCTGGTCCCCTGCGGCTGTCTGTGGGCAGAGGGAGGCCGGCGCTTTTCACACAGGACATGGGCCTCGTTCCCGGACAGTGACGGGCGCCTCTTTCTGGCTCCTGTCTCTGGATGAAGACCCTCCTCCGGGAGTGTGTGTGGCCGCACGGCCTCGGGCCCCAGCTGCAGGACGGCACCGCCCTGCCCACAGGTCTCCGTGAAGAACTGACTCTCAAAATAGAGCAGTAGCAACACCTGGCTGCACCGAACAGTTCAGGAAAAACCCTCAACACAGACTGTGCTTGTCCCGAGAAAACTGTTTGATGACATGATTTTTAACAGCCTTCTTTTTCTTGTATTTGCTTTCTGTCTCATCAAGAAACTTCACTGAGGTGCCTTTTCAAACTTACGTCTGAACGACAGAAAGTTCTGTTTTTCATTTTATTTTCCTTTTTGAACCTCCCTTCCGAATATTTTCTAAACTTGGCCGATGCCTGTCTGCTGCCCTGAAGACAAGCCCCCGGGAAGGGTGGGCTTCCCAGGACCTGCCCGCAGGTCTGCAGTGGCGGCACTGCTGGCCGCTCTCCTCCGACTGTGCCGTCAGGATGAGTCCGTGTGACCTTCCAGCAGCAGACATGCGGGACTGACTTCCTGTCGTGCCGTTGACCTCGCTGTCGCTCCTGGCAGCTCTGTACTCGGGGCTCTTTGCCCACAGGCACACAGAGCAGTACCGTCGGGTCCTGGTGGTGAGCTGCGACCCACGTCTCCGTGGCTGTTCCCTGTCACGCATGGGCACGCAGCACGGAGGAGGCTCGTTCGCCCATGTCCGGGCCGCTCCTGTGCGGCGAGGTGGCTCCCCAGCAGTGATGTCCAGCAGGGAGCCACAGCCTGGTGTGGCTGCAGAGCAGCTGTCCTGGGCCGGGAGGCACAGCTGTCTTCCAAGATGCTCGAGGAAAACTTCTTCCAAGAGAAATAAGGGGCAAGCCCTAGTGAAGTAGTGGTTATGTCTGCCGCCTCCAGCCAGAGCACCGTCCACATGCCTCCCAAGGACCCAGGTTCGCGTCCTGGGTCCAGGAAGAACAACCAACATGAACAGCTAAACAAAAATAAAGTGGTTCCTCCTCTCTCTTCCTGCCTGCCTGCTCGCCTTCACTCCTGCATGCACCTTTCTTTTAAAAAAAAGAAAAAGAAAAGAAAGATAAATACTGACCAAGATCTCATTAATACTGTTTATGTCATTACACATTGACACAATATTTCAGATGTTTGGGGCGCAACATGTATTATTAACACTAATGTCCCCAGTGTCCTTTCCCTTTGAACATGGCCTTCTGGGGTTTGGAGTTCTCTGTGTGTCTGCTGTTTGCCCCACCCAGGGTGCACCCCTTCTAATGCCAAAGCCATCCTCCTCCTCCTCCTCCTGCTCCTCCTCCTGCTCCTCCTCCTCCTCCTGCTCCTCCTCCT
>RJWH01008292.1:0-31854 GCA_004363575.1 Solenodon paradoxus
GGGGCTACAGCTGGGGCGGGGCTACAGCTGGGGCGGGGCCTGGGGCACACGCTTGAAGCAGGTTCGGGACACGCCCTTGGCATCGGGGTTCTCGAAAAAGCGCAGGCTGAGAACCCTGTCACTTTCGGTGTCTCTGCGGTGACTCGGAGCGTGGCGGGGCGATTTCTCCAGGGCCGGCCAGCAGCTGCTGCTCAGCGGCTCTCCGGCTGCCCCAGCGCTTGAGGCCACACCGCGCCCACCTGGCCTCGGTGGGCCCTGGACAGAGACTGCAACGCCCCAGCAGGCGGGCGGCCGGTACTAGTGCCTCTTTGGAAACGTTTCTGAAAACGGATGGCGTTTGCTGGGAGAACAGGACTTACACTGACTTTCGGAAATGTTTCAGTGTTGATCTAAGCGCTTGGGTCCAAGCAGCGTTTCCCTTTCCGCATGTGCCCCCCGCCGCCCGCAGGTGCTGCCCCACCTCAGCACTGGCCTGCAGCCCAGCCCACCGCATCTGCTCTCAACACAGGCCTGTCTTCCCAGGGACAGTCACTGGGTCACCGGGTTACCGGGTTTTCAGGTGCCCCCCCACCTGTTTGTCAAAATGCTTATTTAATAGAAACTGTATGGATGTTAATTATAGCACTTTTTTTTTCCTTGAAAACCACATGTTCATTTTTGTTGAAGCTTTTTCTTTTCTCCTTTTTTTGACCGCAACCGGCCTAACTTACTGGAAAAAATAATATTCATATTTAAAGAGGTAAATTTTCCAGCTGAAACTGAAAACACTAACTGCTTCATCCGTGTTGATCTGAGAAACCGCCACTTCTCACAGGGCCATTCTGCTGAGCTAACACTCGCAGGTGGGCGTTGAACATTTGTTCTCAGAGAGCAGCTGGCCTGGGCCATCTGCCCAGGGGTGACCAGTTGGGCAAGGTCCACCCCTGAGAAAACCCACTGCCCGCCAGCGAGCCCACTGCACAGGAACAAGAGGCAGGTGCTGTCCACCCCGGAAGGGACAGGCAGGACAGTGACATGATGTGACCACAGGGTCCTGCCCACAGGGAGCACAGGACCCAATCCCTGGACAGCACATCCCCGCCCCACTGGCCCTTCCACAGTCAGGCCCTTGGCGGCCCTGTGGTGGGATTTTGTAGAGTATCGACCTCCTGCAGCTGACTTCTAACTTGCACACTCTTATTTTCTGCAGAGCAAGCTCTACCGGTTCTCCTTAGGAAGTCCTGCTAATGCACAGGTGACCGTTATCGCCCACAAGCTAGTTTGGATGCAGGCTGCTCTGCAGGGCCCATGTGACATCCAGTTGGGTGCTTCCCTTCTGGTAGGGCTGACTGGGTCTTCTGGAATGCCGAGCAGCCTGTCCTGTCCTACTCGATGCCACCAGTAGGGACCCCACACAGGATGACAATCTGTTCAGTCAAGCGACTGCCCTGGAGTGCATGTTCTGCCCTGGGGACGGCCAGCGGAGAGGGGAGAAGCTGCAGGCTGGCCCTGGGGCTCCCATGGCCCCCACGTGGCGCGGGGGCAGCACGACTTCCCTGCTCCAGGGCCTGCTCTGCGCTGCCAGCACTGGGAGGGCCCGGCCCCCTTCCTGACCTGCCAGACTGGCCAGTCGGCGTCCGACGGCGGCTCTCTGCTGGGAGTGAGGCTGAGTGTCTGTGTGCCCCCCAGGAGAGCAAGTGTGACGCTCTGCCCCCTGCTGCTCCCTCCCGGAGGCGCCAAGGGCTCTGAGGAGCACCACCCTGTGTGTGGGTGTCGGGCTCCCGTGGGCGCGTCTCCTGCCAGCGAGCGAGGGGCCTCCCAGGAGGTGCTGCCCTCCCCACAGACCTGCAGTGACTGGGCTCAGTGCCCCAGTTATTTTACAGAAGAGCAGCTGCTGTGACTCATTCACTTTCTACGCTTTTGCTCATTTACCAGAACCGCTTTCTTGGCCATTAAGTCCCCTCCTTGTGACAGTCATTCTAGCTGATGCATTAAAGTCTGTGACAAGGAATCATTCCCCAGTCATTGCACCCTCAGTACCAGCGTTGAGGACGTGGCTTTCACCATGGAAAGGTCAGCACTGAAGTCCTCCTCCTCCTGGGGTCCCGGGGGCTCTGAGTGGCCAAGAAGACGGTGAGTTGTGGGAATGGTCCTTCACAGGCCTGAGGCCCAAGGCCAGACTCCTGGAGGCCGAGGTTCCTTGAGCAGCTTGTTTGAAAGGGACCTTGGTCTCCACCCCATTCGTACTCAGGCTGTCCCTGCAATCTCTTCCTCCTCCCTTCCTTCCCTCTGTCCCCTCCCTTCCTTCTTTCTCGCATTATGCAGGGTGAAGTCTTCTCCATTGCATAACCGTCTGTCTTAGTGTCATAGGCTCAAGGGCTCATGCACAGGATCCTTAAATGAAATTGGTTGGTCCCTGTTCTGATCACAGCACAGATATGTTTCTAGTTTTGGCATTCTGTCTTGACAATACTTCTTGGAAGTACTCAAAGATATTTGGAGATTAAAATATATTTTATAAGGAATACAGTATTCATCGGTCGATTTATTGGTAAACCGATGAACCGTTGACCAAAATGAAATACTTTACCAATTGCTAAACCACTAAATTCACTGAAGCCAAATATCCTAAACAGGCATGTGAATGCCTTTCTCAGCTGGATGTCAAAATGCATGTCAAACCGATTTTCAAAAACAAATTCAACAATCTTACCTTCACGTCTCGGGGAGCGGGCAGAGCTGCGGGGCCCTAGAGCAAAAGAAAACCGGGTCCCGGTTATTGGAAGCCAAAGGCATGTGCCCACTGGGGACGCTCGCTGAGCTCCACGGTGACCCGTATGGCCTTACCAGGTCACTCACGACACTCTTCAGCTGGTCCACCACGTCCACCAGCTGCAGCATTCGGAGCAAGGGGCCCTGGCCAGGGGCAGCCCCCCGATGGGCCACCACGCTGGACAGGACGCACAGGGCCAGGTAGGCAGCCACCCTGCCCATGCCGCCGGCCCAGAGTAGCCTTGTGCTGGCAGCGGCTGCAGCAGGTGGCAGCAGGTGGCCTATTTATCCATCCTTCAGGGACAGCAGTCCTCCCACCACAGCCTGGAAACCTCTGTGAAATGGATGAGTGTGAGTAACCCGTTTCTTTTCCACTGGTGAGGCTGCGAGTCACCTGCCATGGGGGTGGGGGCAGGAGGGCTGGAGCTTCAAATGTGCCCCGTCTGCACCTTTGCAGGAAAGAGAGAAACGGGTAGATTCCGCCTCAGCTCGCAGAGAAAGGCAGGCGCCAGGTTGGGAGCCGGCCAGCGCCCTGCTCACCTGTCCCCACCCTCCCAGGAGGAAAGGCCGGCACCTGTCTATGCAGGACTGACTGATGCCTGTGCTGGGAGCTGTGCCTTTGGACCAAGAGCACCGGTGTGTCTCTGGAAAGGCGGCAGGGGAGGCTGCCCTAAGGACATGTTAATGTAGTGGCTACTTCCAAATTAACAAGGATGTTAGGGTCTTAATCAGTGAGGGATTTAAAGGAGAACTTGTGTCCATTGCATCTCCTGGGCATTTTTCAATAACACTTTACTTACCCTGGTTTATAGATGGCATACGTGAGTCTGGGACCCCTCCAGGAAACTGACTCACCCACAGCCAGCTCTCACTCTGCCCTCATTAAAAACGCTCCAGGGTCATCTCTTCAGTGACCTGCATCAACTAAGGGACTGGACAGAGCCCGTCTCACCTCTGCCCATGCGCCCGCGCCAGGGTGTCGTCAAGCAGCACGCGGGTGGCGCCCGTGGGCTCCTGCCCCGGGTGCTGTCACTCGCCTTCCCCGCTGTGGGCAACACGATTCTAACTGGACCTGGGAGAGGCTAACGAAGAGCCCAAGTCCAGCATAGCTGGCACCTCTCTGCCGAGAATGCTGGAGCCCACAACAGTCCACTCGGGCCCAAAAAAACTCTTGGCGACAGATTTTGTTTCTTTACGCTTCTTTACATGCTCATGGCCACTCTATTCTGGAAAGCTATGCAGCCGAGATGAATTGGCTTTCAGGCCTCGTTTCCTGGACGGGTTGCCTGGCTCTCTATCAGGACAGTGTGCAGGGAGGTGCAGCCCCGTGCCGTCCAGGACAGGGCCCTGCAGCCTTGGCGCCAGAACCCTCCTCCTCCTCCTGCTGTCTCACCCCCACCCCAGAGGCTGCAGAGCATAGCAGTCCAGCCCAAGGCCCGGAGCCCCAAACCGGCTGGAAGGGATAAGAACGGGGCCGCCCCAGCATGTGCCTCTGGACGACCCCTGCCCCATACCCGGGCCCCCGCCCTGCTCTGCCATGTGCAGGCCCGGTGAGCATGCTGAGTCCCAGGCGGCCACAGCACCCTCATGGGACACAAAGGGACTTTGCAGATGTGTTGAGTCAGGTCCTGAGACCCGAAGTCCTGAGCCAAGGTCAGCCACCACCTTCTCAGCGGGAACAGGGGTCAGGTGATGGAGGGTGCCCGGGGGCTCCTCAGGAAGGGCCTGTGGGACTGGCCTGCTCGGGGCCCAGCAGGGAAGGAGCGTGTGCAGAGGTCTGGGCTGAGCACGCCGGGAGCCGATGTCTGGACTGTCCTCCGGACGCGGTGCCTGCAGGCAGGGTTTCCGCATGTGATGAACGGCGTTTCCTCCGCCTCTGTCCCTCTGACATGGGCTCCGGTGAGGAGCTTGGGCTCGTCTGAGCTGCCCTGGCAGCGTTCCCATAGACTGCCCCATACCCCGGCCAGCGAGCGGAGCGAGGCACCCGTCCCTGTCCCAAAGGGAAGGTGACATTGATTTCCGTGTCTCTGTGCCAGGGTGTGCAGGGCAGCTGAGCCTGGGCAGTGCCCACGGGACAGGACCGGGCCTCAGCGGCAAGCTGCGCCATGTACCGGCCACCGCCTGTCCATGCTCCTCACACTTGCAGCTGCTCCGCGGCCTCTTCACATCGGGCCCAGGTTTTCTCTTGCTCGGACCTCGCTCCGCACCAGCATGCATGGCTGTTACCCGAAGTGGCTTTCAGACAGTTAGGTCGCAGAGCTGACAGCGTTGCGGGGTCACAGCCTGGACGGGACCTGTGACAGGGAGACGAGGACGGCAGTTCACTCTGGGGGTGAAACTGTCTCCCCACACTGGGCCTGGGCGGGGGTCTCTGCTCCTCCTTCCTGACGGGGAGTCGTCACCCCTGGCGTGGAAACTCTTCTTGTGCTAATGGGGTGAGGTGGCTTCTCCAGGACATGATCCTGCATAACACAAAGACAAAGCTGAGGTTAGGGTGCCATCAGCCCCCTGGAGGGGACTGAGGCGCGGGGCCCAGGGACCCACAGCCTGCGTCGGCTGGACCTTGCTGCTGGGCACCCACAAGGACGGGTCGGAGAACACGCTCCTGACAAGGAATGGGGGTGGTGAGAAATGCTGCAAAACACTGTGACAGAAGGGTGTCTGGGCCTCCTGTGCCGGCCCCATTGAGGACCCAACTATCCCTGTGTCATGGGTTTTACCTAGTGACCTTGAGTGTGAGCCTGATCACAACTCCTGGTGACCCCCTTCCCAAGCAGAGACTCCGCGAGGCTCACACTGACCACTCGGCGGCGGCCACCGGCTCACATGCTCGTCAGCTCTCTCCTCCTGGGCAGCGGCCCCATGGGCCTCAGCCGGACTGCAGCTCGGGGCTCAGCAGTGCCGGCTACTGGGTGCTTGGGTCCCTAGACAGACCCCAGCAAGACAGCTGGCCTGAGTCAGGGCGACACCAGAGGTCTGTCCCACAGAGCGGGTGACAGCGAAGAGGCCCAGGGCCCAGCCCCCCAGGGCTGCGAGCTCAGAGCAGCTCAGGGTCCAGAAGGTTCCCTGGCCCGCCTGGTGCTGCTGGGGCACCCACATGCTCTGCCCTGTCTCCCCGTCTTCTTGGCTCACTTTCCTTTCACCCTAGTTCTTTAGTTTGCCGGTCTGGTCATGTTAAACCCCCACCCCATCCTCAGAGACCCCAGGTTTCTGGGAGGCCATGTCCGTGTGTGCAAACCTGTTTCATTCACTCCTTTCCTGCTAAGTGCGGGGTCAGGAGGCCTCGGTGTGAGGGGCCTGAAATATAGGGGACAGCAACTCTTCCGGTCCTAAGTCCCTAGGGGATCGGGGTGGGTCCTTGCCACAGGCTGTGTGGGGCGGGGTCCTGGGCCGCCGGGCTGAGGCCTGGGCCACTGGGCAGAGGGCACCCAGGGCGCAGCACAATCCAGGCCCAGGAGCCAAGCCAAAGAGTGTGTCAGTGACTGCCCTGTGCCCCCTCGTCCCCTACTCAGTGAGTCAGGGCGGTTAGGGTCACTGGCTCTCCTCGGGGAGTCCCTCCTGGGGTCTTGCTGGGAGGAAGGTTTGCAGCTGGAGGAGTGAGGTGGCTGTGTCTCCTGGCCGAGGGGCCCTGGGCTCAGGAGCCCCCACGCCAGCCAGGCCCCTGTTCTGAACCTCAGCGTCCTGTCGTTAGCACGTCCGGTCCACTCCAGCACTACATTCATCTAAACACCCACCGCGAACAGGGCCCACACCCTCAGCCCACCCCTCACCCAGGAGCCTGGCCCTGGGACCGTGCAGATGCTGAGGGTCACCGCCAGGTGGCCGACCGGCCTGAGAACATTCCTGCCGCTTGTTGGGAAAGGATGCACAGACTTCTGGCTAACTTTATTATTCTCAATAAAAGGCATCCGTCTTCAGTGAAAAAGACAAGAAAGGTTTTTCCTCTAGAGGGAGCGACAGGTGTCTCAGGCACATTGCTCGGTGGTGGCAGAGGGACACGATGGGCTCCTGCCTTTTCTCGGGCGAGACTGCCCACAGCTTTCCTGTGGGCTGATCTTGGAAAACGCCCATGTGGTGGCTGCCTCTTTGGCTGTCAGACTGCTGCACAGGAGAAGTTTCCCCTGGGGTTGTCCCCCAGAGCCCTTGGCCAGGCGGGCTCTAAACAGATGATGAACACGAGGCTCCGGGACTCAGGACTCAGGGGGCGCATGTGGCCACAGCAGGGACAGGGGGGAGCCAGGCGAGAGCAGGAGCAGCAGGGCGTGGAGTCTGACGCTGAGACGTGGGCTGCATAGGGGCTCAGTGTGGGGACACTCGTCCCTGTCACCTTGAGAGCACACGGGCAGGTTTCCTGAGCTCAGCCAACGTCAGCCGAGTCAGTGGAGATGCCTGTGGTTATGCTGAGTCAACTTGCTGCTTGCGTTGACTCCCCCTTGCTGGTGGACTTCCCCAAAGGTGGAATTCCAGCACTGGGCCTCCGGGGAGTGGTTTCCACCCGGCAGGTGGGACAGGAGACGGGCCAGCCCCACCCCGCTTTCTGCCACTCAGCCTCCACCAGTCGCTGCCTCCCGTTCTGGAGACCAGGAGGAAGGTGACCGAGAGCGGTCAGCAAGTTTTCATCTCTCAGGCGAGAATTCTGGCCCGTCTGTTCGGCAGTGGCCCCTGAATGCTCTGATTTGAAAGGAAAAATAACTTGCTGTCCAAACACTAAGAGGAGGTGGCCAGCCGGAGCCAACACACGCCGGAGCCAAGCAGCTGTCCTTGCGGGCAGCAGTCGCCACCCAGGGCCACGCGTGCGCGGACGGCAGCAGCAGTGGAGTGCGGCCGTGGTGTCGTGACGCTGCCGTGGCTGCAGGGCCCGGAGCAAGAGGAGTGTCTAGTCCTACTCGGAAGATTGTTTCTGTCTTTGACTCCTTGATGGTTGTTGAAACCAGAGCAGCACTGAGCGAGCGCAGGGGACTCGCGCCACAGGACAAGGCGTGCGGCGCTGACCCGGAGCGGGACCTGGGGGTGGACGGGCGCCAGCAGAGCCCGGCGTGTGCAGCAGGGGCGGCCACTCCCCGGCAGACAGCTGGGAAGCCTCTGCGGAGCCGACGCCTCTGTGCACTTTCCGCCTGGTCTGGGCCTCTGGCAGCTCTGCCTGCTCAGTGGGGCGGCTCCTCCCCAGACCTGCGGGCTGGGCTCAGGGAGCACTGGGGTGCCACGCGGCCATGGACATGGGCATGGGCTCTGCTCCCGCCTGTCCGGGAGGAAGGAAGCCGCTGTGCCCTGTTGGCAGTGACCTACTTTCAGGTGTGACTTCTCTGGTGGAAGACCGTGCCACGGTTTTGTCTGCAGGAACAAATCCGATGTCCCTGTGTCCAGTCCGTCGTGTGTCGTCCGAGCAGGGCAGCCTGGTCCACCTAAAGCCCACTCGAGGGTCGCCCTGGGCCCGCGTCCTTCCGCGGCGAGGACTGTGGCCCTCGCCAGCCTGTGGGGCCCAGGACCCAGCCCGGGAGGGGTCGGTGGCGGGACAATGGCTTGGCGAATGAACGAGCGAACCGCACTGTCACGTGCTTCATATCTGATTTGGGGCGCTTTTTCTGAATGCCGGGGCCTCCGCCGTGGGCACTCGGGGGCTGTCCCACGATCCCTTCACTGCGTGTGTGCAGCACACACGGCCGTTTCCTTTCCTCTCACACATTCACCAGAACAAGTGCTCGTTTCACCGCAGTGGGTCCCTGGTTCTGGGACATCAGTTTGAGTGACCTGAGGAATAAATAACTTGCATGACGGTGACCACTAGGGAGTAAAGAGGACCGGGAGGCGGTGAGGGCGATGAGCCCCGGGGTCCGTGTGGTGTGGAAGGCACAGGCCAAGGGGTGACTGTGGCATCTGACACACATAACTGCAATGTAAGGTAATAATGTTGTTATGAGAATTAATCACTTTAAGTTAAACATATTTTTCCTGAAGACTTAATTACCTTCAAATAAAGTAAATAATTTCTAGTCCATGGGAAGTTCTATATGTAATATAAATACTTTAAATTGAACAGCTGAAAAGCAGCCACATCAGAATCTAGATTTGTACCGTGACATACATGCGAATTTATTTGCGAAATCCCTGAAAGAAAATTTCAGCAAATCAACAAGCCCTTCACCAAGTGAGAAAACGGGCTGAGTGCGTGTCCCCAGCTCCCGACGGGTCCCTCCACGTCATCGTCTGCTCAGCAGCACGCGTGCTGTCCATGGGGCCGGCTCCCCAGGCTGCCCGCGGGGCCTTGGCAGGTCAGGGCCCCACCAAGCGGGTCCCCACGGAGCCAGAAACCTCTCTGAGCCTCTGCGTCTCACTTCTTGACGCAACTGACAATATTTGTTAATCAATAGTACTGAATAACTAGTGTGGTTATTGATTGTGAGTAACAGTTCCTACAGCAGCCAGAGCACGAGGTTGGATAAAGGTGTATCTACCACGAGGGCCCAGACTGAAGGCTTCTGCTGAGCAGACGCTGAGAGAAGAGGGGCCCTGACTCTAAGTGTCCCTCTCCTGGACGTCACGACCGCCGTCCAGAGCTCTCCCGACAGAGGTGCTTTAGCCGCACCAACGCAGCGGAGCCGGCCCACGGGCACTGCCAGAGCCAGGGCAGCTCTGCGACCCCAACACGCACGGTCCTGATTCCGCATCTGCAGTCCACTCAGGTCTGGAGTCCTGGTGGGGTCCAGTCCGGTCTGCGTTCGCCACACATCAGCAGTCTGTGTGGATCAACAGTCGATGGTCTACAGTCCGTGGCCAGGCTGCAGAGCACGATGGCTGGAGGGCTGTCCAGGGGTCAGGTGGGCTCCAGCAGGAGGCACCCTGAATGTAAGGGCGATGGGAAGAATGGAAAAGGAGGACCACCGGCTATTTGTGCTGCTATTGCCCGAGGATCCTCGGCAGTGCAGTCCCGCGTGGGACACCCCGCCCTGCCCGTGTCCCTGGCCTTCCCCAGCTCCAGCCCTGCCCCACCCCGCCCCAGTCCACGCCACGCCCTGCCCACACCACACCCCTGGCTCTGCTTGGGCGGCAGTTGCTTTAGCCGCTCTGATTTTACGGTGGGGACAGGAGGCTCGGGGGGCGTGGTGTCCCTGGGTCACACCTCAAGAAGCAGAGCAGGAACTGGAACCCAACGCCATCCACTCGTCTGAAGGTGACGGCCACGGGGCTGCGGGGCCTGCTCCTGCCTGACCCCTAGCTCGGTGGTGCTCCAGCCTCACCGTGACGACCATGCTGCGGCCACACGTCTCAGCAGGGCCACAGGTGGACCTCCACCAGCCGCCCTCTCGGGTGCTGTGCCCGCACACAACCAGGCACTACTGGGGGCACCGCTCCTGTCTCCACCATGCCCTGGTTTGGGGACAGCATCTGGAGGGCTGGGACAAGGGGTGGCTCTCCTGCAGGCCTCACCTCACCAAGACAGTGTCCACCTCCCTGACCCGGGGTCCATGTTGGGGCCCTGTCCCAGCACCCCGCTCTGGTCCCAGGGAGGCCCCTGCTGGGTGGCCAGGGTTGACCCTTACGCATCATCCAGGATCCATGCAGGTGCCTCCAGAATGAAGAGAAGTCAGGCCCGCCACACCGTGGGCTTCCGGGATGTGACGCCCAGGGAGCCCACAGGGAGCGAGGGTCAGGGAGCCACTGCCACCCGGTGCCAATCCCCTGTCTCCAACCTCATTCCAACCTCGTCTCATGGCAGCTGGCGCATCAGTCCCAGGGCACACCAGGGTACCAGGGTCCCGACCAGGCAGGCTTCTCTGGATGTCCTGGCCCCATCACCTCCGGCCTCCCGTGTGGCTCCCGCCTCTGCACAGAGCCCAGCCCGGACCATGGCAGGCGGGCGGGCCCGCGCCTCCGCTGGGTGCCGGCTGCCTCCCCACTGCACCCAAGTGATGGGCCTGCGCTGCCCTCTGCGTCCCGGCCACGTTCGCGGTGCCTGCGCCACGCTCGCGGACGCCCTGCCTCCGTGACGATGTTCGCAGGGACTCGGACGACTTCCTGCGGCGCCTGTGCTGGGCCGTGGGCTGCCCTGCGGTCTTGGACTATCTCTGCTGAGCGGTCCCCCACCTCGCCTCAGGGCCACCCGCAGCTGACGTCTCCTTGTGCCCGACGTGCCAGACGTCACGGTGAAACAAAGCAGAAGCCGAGAGCTGCACAGAGCAGGGCGGGGTGTCCGCCTAGGAAAGGAGACCCAGGGCAGAGGCCAGTCCTGAGCGCCCGGGACGCTGGACCACGGCACTGGCACAGACGGGCAGGAAGCCAGAGCCAAGGGGACAGGGTGGAGGCGGGCAGTGTTGCGGAGCAGGCTCAGGGTGGGGCAGGTCCGTGGGGAGGCGCGGTCCTGCGGGGCGGGCTCGGCGGTGGAGGTGGGGTCGGTGGTGGGGGCGGGCTCCATGGAGGGCCAGGGTCAGTGGGGAAGGTGGGGCCTGTGTGGGCGTGGCGCGGCGTGGGCGTGGCTCCCTGTGGGCGCGGCCCCGTTGGGCGGGTTCCTTGTGGGCGGGCTCAGCGGTGGAGGTGGGGCCTGTAGGGCATGAACGGTGATGACGTTGGGCTGGGGCGGGGTTATATGGGGGCGTGGTCTGGCTGCCTCCTGGGGCCACACCTGGGGTGTTTGCAGGGCAGTGACACCGACACCCGTTGACCTGACCTCACTGGCAGGGATGGACCCTTAGCCACCTGCTCTTCAGGTGTGTCCAAGTCCACGAAGGAAGCCTGCCTGCACCGCCTCTGACTGCAGTTATCTGTGTTTCGGTCTGAGCGTGGTGAGCGCAGCCTGAGTCAGCAGCCCGGAGACCCCAGGCCGGCTGCGGCCGGAGCAGCTGGTTTCATGTGGTGGAGACTTTCAGGCACAATGGAAAGTAGAACTGTTGGCTCGGGTTTCTCCAGAGACAGTGGGTTTTCTGCCCGGGATCCCACAGAGGCGGGTTGCCAGGGGCTGCTGCTCTACAGGCGGGCCAGGGCCAGCGCGGGGCAGAGGGACAGGTGGGAGGGCTGTTGTGAGGACCTGCGTGGGGTCACTGCGACCTCCAGGCGTGTCTCCTGCTGCTGCAGCGGGAACTTGTCCACAGGGCCAGGCACCAGGAGGGACCCTGGCTCATTGCTCTCCTGTGGCTGGATGAATGGGACCCTAGGGGCCTGCAGCCAGAGTGGCGGTGCATCCCACCTGTGCCAGGCAGGACCCGACCTGGGACGTGATGCGCACAGCAAGGGCCGGCGATGCTGGCAAGGGCCCCCACTCCGTGCTCAGGTGTGGGTGGTCCCACCAGACTGCAATGTGGCCCAGGATCCCCCGCCTCGTGCAGAGACGCGGGGAGACACCGGGAGGCCACGGGCAGCCCGACTTGCGCCTGTTTTGGAAAGTTCGTCTGACCTAATTTGAGTTCACGGAAAGATTTCGCCGAAGAGGAGTATAGTTGAGGTGGCAGAAGGCTTCAAGGCTTCCGACTTTCCAGCGGATTCTGCGGCATGGAAACACAAATGAACACTGTCGTGGGGAGATGGTGTCTGACTTCTGCACTTTGAAAGGAGGGCGGTCATTCTCACTGATGTAAGGCCTGTTTCCTGCTGATTTGCACTCCCCACTCAGCCCAGCGGTCAGCACCGCCGGAGCTCACACTGGCTTCAGCCCCTGAGCCGAGGCTAGTGTGGACGCAGGCCTGGTCATGGGGACGGGCACAGGTGGCCGCGGAACCAGCTGTTGCCTCTCCCTGCGTGGGACACACTCTTGCAGCCAGAAAGCATGCAGGCCGCACGACTCTGCATCTCATCCGGTGACACAGGTGTCGCCAGGAAGCGGCAGCTGGGACGGGGACCCCAGGATGGAGGGGCTGGACATGCTTGCTTCCACAGCACAGGCCAGGTCCTCAGGGTCGGGGTAGGGGCTTCTGAGGAAGGGGCTCGGAAGCAGCTCTTCAAGGGGGCGGAAGGGAGGCCTGGGTCAAGCGTAGGCGAGCAGTGGCCTAGTTCACGCCATCTGCGGGTGCCGTCTGCAGGCGCCCCTTGGAAGCTGCCAGGCGCGGGGTCAACCACTCAGTCTTACGCTTCAGAGACCGGCGTCCCTTCTGCATCAGCAGAGATAGGTGCGGGTGGCCCAGGCAGGGCGTAGCCCCACTGTAACAGATTGGCATGCTGCCCTGTGACCCGTTAGCCGCTTTGTGCCCTTTTGAGGACAGTTCTGGGTTTCTGCAGGGCCTACGGTGGGCTGCAACCCCGCAGCCTCCCTCAGCACTGACAACACGGTGACAGAGGCCGGCACCACTCAGCGCAGGCCTGCTCTGTCCCGCCCTGGGACTCGCTCCCATGCTGACCTCCTACCATCGACGTCCAGTCAGCCCCGCAGCATGAGCGCAGATTCCGCCTGTGGCCCCGATTTGGGCAGAGCCCTGGAAACCACACCACAGGCATCACCTGGGTTGGAGGTCGGGTGCCAGCGAGTCCACTACATGTGAGGTGCCCTCTGGACGAGGTCCGGGTCACATCCCAGCCCCTGGATGCACAGTCTCCCACGTCTGCAAGTTACCACTCAAGACTGGACTGACACGTGTTGCTGGAGAGCAGGACCAGCACCGGTTCCGACTGCAGTAAGGACATTGGACATGTGCTGCTCTGCCTGTCAGCCCCGGACACTTTGCAGGACCTGTGTGCACAGCGCCTCGTCCACGGAGATGGTCCCATGGAGCAACCACCAGCTGGACGGGACACTATCGTGAGCGCTCCCGATGGACCCCTGCCGTCCCTGAGAAACAGGCGACGGATGAGTCCCTGTGAGTCCCTGAGCCTGGCCATCCCGGTGTGGACAAGCACTGACAGCGTAGCCTCCAAGCTGCCTCTGTCCCCCGGCGCCATCACCAGGGCGGGGGGCAACGGCGCCCACACGCGTTTTGCTGTCGGGTCCCTGCCACCCAGTGTTCACTGAGCAATCTCGCGTCTCCTGCTCCTCCGCCCCCATCCTCGTCCTCGTGTTGGGCGCTGGAATCAGTCCACACGACAGCCACATGCGGCGCTGGAACCAGGTCGACGGCAGTGTATTTCCATGCACATTTGCTGCATCCAGCTGCAGACGGAGCTCTTCTCCAGGGAGTGCAGTCCAGGCTGACTCCAAGGGACGTACACCGGCAGGGCTGCCCGGGCAGAGACCGGTGTGCGCTGCGTGCAAGCGCCCCTCGTGTGTGTGTGTGTGTGTGTGTGTGTGTGTGTGTGTGTGTGTGTGTGTGGTGTGGGGTATGTGTCTGATGCATGTGGGGTGTGCGGGGTGTTACATGTAAGGGAGAAGGTGGTCTGGGGGCCGAGGACACACCCTCAGACCTGCCCTTTGTGCGCGTCTTGCCCTGGAGACAGGCGGCAGCACCTGCTCAGGCCGTTGCCCAGCTTCCATGAGCCCGACTGGCCCGGCCCTGCCCTGCGCTGGTGCGGCCCGAATGCAGGACAAAATCTGTGCCCTCTGCCGCCTCAGTCGATTTGATGCTTAGACCAGCAGAGGAGCGAGCCCAGGCGAGGGAAATCCCCTGCACGGAGAGCTTGTCTTCACCCCTTGCTGTTGCCAGAGAAGTCCGGACCCGGGGCGGGGCAGCCGTCAGCTGGCCTCTGGCATGTGCGGCTGACCGCGGCCCAGCTGAGCCCTCCCCGTGCAGAGCCCAGGTGTCCTTACAGGTGACAGTGCCGGCGACTGAGGGATGAGTCTTTGTCGCTGATAGTTTTGAGGACAAACATTTTACTTTGTAGATGTAATCAGGTAAAACCCCACTCAGTTTAGAAATCAGCATCAAAACTCTTATTTAAATTTGTTTATTCTCATTTGAAAGAGCTCCATTTCAACCCAAACCATTTTCTTGATGGTAGAACACAAAGCAATCACATTTCTTTGTTTCCATCTCTCTTTCCTTTCATCCTAGTCATTTCTGAAGACAGAGACAACGCCGGCGGGCGGGGTTCGGGTAAAGCCGCCCACGCACGCGGGAAGCAGGCGCTGGGCCCCGCAGGGATGAGTCACGGGGCGCGGGACCGGTGAAGCCTCACCAGGCAGATTTTCTGCAGCAGCAACACAAAGTGGACCGGGGCAGGGCCCAGCCTGGATAGGCCTGCGTGAGCGGGCAGCTGCGGGCTCTGACCCGGGCTGTCCAGGCAGTAGGCTGACGATGACGGGCCGCCCTAAGCACAGAGCTCACTCTGAAAGTCGCTGTGCTGGCCCTGAGCCAGCAGGGCCTGGGACACTGTCCCCTCATCCCTGGACACCCGAAATAACCATGCACGGAACTGATGTGTCTCCCACCAGCCGTCCACACCACACCAGCCTCGCTTGCCCTCGAGCTCAGGATGGCCAGGAGCAAGGGACAGGGCCCGTCCCCGAGCCCAGAGGGAACAGGTTGTGAAGATTGTCCACACAACCTGGTCATCCCATCCTGATTCAGGAGGGACAGGGGTTTGGGCCCTGCCCCAGAACGCGAGACCTGGAGGGGATAGAGACATGGGAGACGGCAGAGAAGCCTCAGCTGCTGCCGTCAGTGGTTTGTCAGCAGGTGGACCGCGCAGCAGTGCACACGTCCAGTAAGAGGAGCACCGTCCCTCCCTCTGGCCTTGCTGGGCATCACTGCGCTCAGCTCAGCGTGTCGCAGGTCCCTGCCTCTGTCACAAACTGTAACACAGTCTGCGAGGGTGGATGTTTGTTGCTTCAGGCTTTGTGCCTTCACAGGACAGCTGCACAGCAGTGCCGCTGCGTCCTGGCCCAGCCCTGCGGTACGGACACCCGGAGGGCGTTGCACGTCATGGAGCTGGCCGCCTGCCGGCCCTCCCTGCACCGCGGGCCCTTTGCGTGAAGGGGGAACTGGTGGACCCCACGACTCCACAGCCTCGGAACAGCCACTCTGCCCAGTGAGGATGTGCACGCAACTGGGACACGAGGACACGGCTGTCTCTGGAGCCAGTGCCCCGCGGGGCTGCTCGCCTGAAGGCACCTGCCAGGCTGACAGTGATGCCCAGTCACCACGTGGGGCGCGGCCGTGCTTGCCCGTCCTGCAGCCCCACGGGTGGGCGGGTGGCGACCGCAGGCATGTGGCCCTGGATAGCGGCTGCAACTACTAACAGCGGCACAGATGTCTCCCGGACGGACACAGACCTAGAGAGCCGGCGCCAGGAGACCCAGGGCGCCATGGCCCACCGCCCAAGTGCGGGGTAAGGACACAGCCAAGCACATGCGCCTGGGACGTCACATGTGACACCGGCTTCCATGATGTCACAGAACGATGTGACTCCAGCTCCTGTGATGTTACATAACGGCACGGGCTCCCCGGGCGCCCCACCGAGGATGTCGCTCACCTGAACGCAGCCCCGCCCGCTCGGGAGCCCGTTTTGGGGTGACAGCCTTGGAAGGAAGTGGGGAGCTTGCTGGGGAACAGTCGCCGTCATGGTGGAGGGAAGGCTGACGTGGAAGGTACGGCGGGGTTTTTCCACGATGTGGTGAAGGTCTTGACCTCAAGACAAGTTTCTGACAAGAGGGACTTTCCTCCAGGCTCCCGGCCGGCCAGGCAGCCACGCAGGCTCCAGACCGTGGCCCTGGAAACTGGTGGCAAGCGCGACCACGGCGAGGCACAGGGGAAAGGAGCAGGCTCGTGATGGGCTCCGGCCGCCCCTCAGTCCCCGCTGGCTGCCGCCGCAAGCCAAGCCGCCTCCTCCGGGAGCCTCTCTGCTCCAGGGGTCGGGCTGGAGAAATAGGACTAAAGAGGAGCTGAAGCGGAACGGCGGGCCAATGCCCTTGACCACGTTAGGGAAATGCAGTCCCAGGGGTCACGAGGGGGTCACGAGGGGGTCACGAGGGGGTCACGAAGTACGGGCTGCCGCGCTGGGAGCCGGGCAGCATCCTCCGGCCCTTCCCGGACCGGCTGGGTGAAGGTGATGCAGGGACAGCCCAGCTTAAAATCCACAGGGCAGTATGCAAATGTGTGAGTAGAAAACTAGGGCAGAGCTTGTACATCTAAGAGTAAGGACCCCAGAGACAGGGGACCTCACCTTAGCAACCTGCGTCTAGGACACACCCCCAGATATTCCAGGTGACCTGGCCACGCCCATGAGGGAGGAAAGCCCCACCCCCTCATATAAAGTATTGATTATGCCCGTATGAGAGGCAGGCCAGCAACTTAGGGTGCGCACGCGCACACGCACACGCGCGCACACACACGCACACGCGCACACACACGCACGCACGCGCACGCACACACACGCGCACACGCATTCCCTTGATGGAAACTTCCCGGCCCTGCAGGGCACCACAACTATCCATTTCTGCTTTTAATAAACTTGCTGTGTGGGGCTGACCACAGGGCTCTGTCCACGATTCTTTCCGGACGGACCGGCGTCTCATCGGGGTGTCTCAGCTCCCGCTCCCCTCCCTCCCCCCAGCGTCAGAGGGAACTGGGCCCACAGGGCGGGTGGGAGGGGCGTCTCTTCCTCCTCGGTGGCCGCACTGCTTCCACGCCCGGGCCGGGCCGGCTGCAGAGGGGAGGCGGGGTGCACGTCAACGGCCCAGCAGTGCCGGGACTGTCCTCAGATCCACACGCCGGGAGGTGAACCTGCACGTGGGGCTGTTGCTATTTTTATATGGTTCCATTCGATTCATCCACAATATCCTTCCAAGGGGAGTAAAAGGTACGCACATATCTCTAATAAAAAGACAGATACAGTGCACTTAGGTGTTTTTTTCATCCGCTTAAAATTACAAGTTCTATTCCAGATGGTAATTTAACCAAACGTGTGTCTTTCTTTATAATTATTTTTTATGCTAGTTTTCCCCAAACTGTGTTCTATAGAATTATTACCTCTGTATTTGAGTGCAAAGAAAAGCAAGTGCTCTTTCAAGTACGTTGGCATGTTTGGTATAAAGCCTTCGATAAGTTTGTTTTTGAAGGTCTTACAGCCTCCACGTGACCGCCCATCATAAGACGCAGCCTTAGAGCCGAGAACACAGCCCCGCCCGAGCGACGTCGGCGCCCCTGCTCACAGCGGCGCCTTCGCGCGGGGGACACTGGGACACCCCCAACGCCCACCCACACGACGGGAGTCAAAGCAGCTGCGCAGAAAGGTGAGCCGGCGCCCTTTGCGACAACTCGGGTGGAGCTGGACGGGACCGTGAGACGTGACATAAGCCAGAAGGGAAACGTCAGACGTTCCGATCGTCTCACTCGTGTGTGGAATGTGAAGAAATGAAATAGACGAGAGTCACCACGACGCTCACAGACGCAGGATTGTGGTTACCGGGGCGGGAGGGGCGGCAGGGAGGGACCAGGAGGCGGCAAAGGCACTGAGCCCCAGGGCGGTGTGGTGCGAAGTGCACAGGCTGCGGGGTCGTTTCAACATCCTAGTGAATGCGGGGATGCAACACAAGTTCTGCAAACGTGCACGAAGAGTAAGGCCGCGCCGTGCTGGGGCCCCGGCGCAGCGGCGACTGGCCGCGCGGGGCTGCTGTGTCTACAGACTTTTCCCTCAAACTCACTTCCTCAAACCTAGATTTTAAGTGTAATGTCTTTTATTTAATGTCTTTTTCTTTAATTATAAAACTTACACTCATAAACACTGGGGTCATGCACAGGCATGCAGGTGAAAAGCAGTATCCTCTGCCTCGTCTCCTGTCCTCCCTGAGACTGTCCATCAGCGAGTCTCTTTCTGGCCATTTGTGTGACAGTCAGAGAACATGTCAAATGCCTGCAACCTTCAAAGAAAATCTGCAGTGCATTCCCGTGGTGACGCTGGGGCCTCCATCCTGAGAGGAGCCAGACTCGGTTTTAAGTGAACAGGTGGACTTGTCACTTGCAAAAGTCATCACAAGGAGGCGGGTTCATGGAGAATAGTCTCTGAAATGTTCCCGAATGCGCTGGATATGTTACCACTTTAACTTTGACCTGTCTCAAAAGCTGTCATTACCTTATTTATATCAAACGGTCGAAGAGCCTCAGCACCTCCCTGCATCCCTGCCCCGTGGACAGGGACTGGTGGCCTGCAGGCCTGTGGTGCTTGGGGTCACAGTGCCTTGAGCTGGGACCACTGGGGTGCTGGTGTCGGAGACTCCGGGTGTGCCGGGTACAAGGACGCGGCCCCAGGAGCCTCCAGCTCTCCAAAATGGGAACATGACACCAATCCCTTCGGCCTGCAGGGGAGTCTGAGGACCTGATGAGGAGAAAGAAGATGCCCCAGGCTGCAGGCCAGGGGTGCGGGAAGGAGCAGGGGCCCAACCTCCCCCCAAAGCCATCCTCAGGGCTATTCTTGATGAAGTGATGCCTCCTGCCACCAAGCGCTGGCCACCTTTGAGGAACTTCAGGTGACGTGGGATTGGGGCTGTGTGCGGTCTTCCTGCTGGAACAACGGGGAGGTGGGCAGGGAGAGAAAGGGCACTCGAAGCCACATCTGCACAGTGGGTGGAGGCGCAGAGCACCACGTCCTGCTCCCTGGGGACCAGCCTGGGAACCCATGGTGCTACGGAAACTTCTGGAGAAATACTGGCCAAACGAGCTTTGAACTTGATGACATCAAACCAGACTCAACATGCCTGCACGTTCCCAAAGGAAGGGTGAGCCCTCACTCTGGCTCCCCACCTGCCGAATCACAGGACAGAGAGCGCGCAGAGCAGGGGGAAGACCTACACGTGCCCTCGCAGAGGCGATGCCGCGGCCCCGGATGGCAGTCTGCCCTGACGGGGAGGATGGGGATCGGGCAGCATGGAGGGTCATTAAAATGCCAACAGGAACCTGAATGAAACCAAATACCTACCTACCCTCTCACTGAGAATTCTACACATAGCACAAATGTCATTCAGAGAGGAAGGCAGAAATGAAGAGCTTTTCAGGCCAAAGCTGGGGAAGCTGGAGCACTTCACCCAGCAGATGCTGAAGCATCGGCCCCGGTGGATGGGAGTCTGGGGCCTGGAGCCGGGCTAAGGAGACGGACTGCTCCTTGTCGGGATTTGCTCATGAAAGTCAAAGCAGGGGCACAAGAGGAATGGTAAATGCAGCTGGACTTCTGACACCCTCCCATGTGGGGGAACTGGAAAAGCACGGACTAAAGCAAACCGCAGGGCTCCAGGATGCACGCAGTATTCTGCCGTTAACCACCTGAGACCCAGTGCCCCCGCTACCCCACCTGCCGGCTGCAGCGGGTGGGCACCATCTGTGTCCCGTCGGCAGGATGCGGAACCAGCAGGCCTGCTGACATCCTCCGGGTTGGTGCTGGCGACGGGCTGTTAGGCCGCCCCCGTGGGCCCAGGCCCTCCTGGCAGAACCTGCCCTGGGGGTCACCCGCAGTGACGCCAGGGGTGGCGCCCAGGAGCCCTCCAGCAGGGACTGTCCGGGCCCAAGTCCCCATCTTTCAGACGCAGAGTCGAGAGCCTGTGTTTGCAAACCTGCCTCCTTCAGAGAAAATAAAGAGCGGCAGGATTAAGCAAGTTAGAAAACACGCCCTTAATCACCGGCAAGCTTGCATAAGTAGGGACGCAGCGTCACAGTCTGGTGGGGTCTGGGGGCCTGGCCTCCCTGCCGCGGTGATGGGCCTTCTTGCCAAGAGCGGAGCACCTCGCTTTCTCATAGGGTTCCATCCCGTGCCTGTCCAGGGCAGGGGCTAAATAAACGCTGGCTGACAGGTGGAGGCTGTAGGGAACTCGGGGAATGCGAGAGCTGCTGCGAATTTGTGGGGAGAAGAAAACTAACAAATGTTGTGGCTGCCATAAAGTCTGTTTAATACTCTATGTAGCTGAGTGAGTGATTCAAAAGCAAATGTTCATCCGTTCTCTAAGGGATGCCCAAGAGGAAGATAATAAAGTGTTGGCTTGTTTGCTGAATTCCTTTGGATGTGGGACCAATTTCATCAAGCTCAAAAAATACTGATGTCTTGGGAGCGCAGGGCTCTAAAAGCAGTGGCTGGAACTCGTGTCCTGCAGTCGGTGGCCTGAGGAGGTCACTACAGTGTCTCTGCTTCTCGAGGCTGCAGCACGGGCAGAGAGGTCACGCCTCGATGTGGCAGCAAGAAGCCAGTCAGTGCCTGTGAGCTAAAACCTGAGGACGAATGCAACTGCATAACAAATACAAACTCGTTAGCAACTTTTCAGAGGAACAAAACAAAATACTATTAATAAAGGGTGATCTTTTTCATTATTTTCAAAAACTCTTCCTTATTTATTTCTCCATCTCCATCACGGTCAGCTTCGTCAAGCATTTCCTGCAAAGGCAGATAGAAACATGATTATACAAGATCAATCAAAAATATCGATACAAATGAATACGCTGACATCATAAATGACCACGGAGCAAAGAAGCACACTTTACCTGCAATTCGTCATCCGTCAAGTTTTCGCCGAGCTCCTGCGCAACCCTCTTGATGTTGTTCAGGGAGATGCTTCCAGTGTCATCATCATCAAACAACTTGAAAGCCTTCAGTATTTCTTCTTCGTCATCTTTTTCACTCTTTAAGAGAAGAAACTAAACGCTGCCGCTAACGGACAGAGCTGGACCGTAGTTAGACCAGCGCGCTGGCAGCCGGGCGCCCGGCCACTGCTGGCGTCCTCTCCGGAGCCGGCCCTGAGCCCGGGCGCACAGGTGAACGCTTGCACCTCGCACACGGCACAGCGGCCTTCCTCTTACCCCCGCGGACCTCTCCTGACAGCCTCCCCACAGCCTGGGCCCGCCTTTTCCTGGCTGTCCCGCTCGAGCTAATCCCCCTCCTTAAAGACCTCCTTCCAATTCCTCTGCCAGGAAAGCTGACTTCCCAGGTTGTGCCTGGGTTTCCCCGAAAAATAAAGTCATACGGTACCATTTTTATACTCATGATGGCAAAAAAGTCTTCAAAACTAATGGTGCCGGTTCCTTCCTTGTCCATGTCCGCTATCATCTTTTTAACGTCTTCCTTCTGTGGCTCAAACCCTAAAGCCCGCACTGCAATCTGAAATGGGGAGAAAGTCACTGACGATGCAGCTTTTTAATGACCCCCCGTTACAGGCTTGCTCTCTCACTAGGGCTGGGCAACCACCCGGAGGGCAGGTCAGCGGCCTCGTCCAACCCCCGGCGGCCCTGCTGCGCCACTGGGCACATATGTCACAGCCTGGCTTTGCGGAGGCGACTGTGTGCCTGGGAGACTCTAAGGCAAGTCTGACGTGGCCCAAGGACAGCATTAAAGGAAGGTTTCACGAGTGCCGTGAATGAACAACAGGAGCGATTTCAGAACCTTCAGTTCTTTCACATCTATGGTCCCAGACCCATCAATATCGAATAAATCAAAGGCTTCTTTAATTTCTTGCTTTTGGGTTTCACTCAGTTCTGCTCTTGTTGCTCCCTTCTTCTGCGGGTCGGAACGGTCTGAACGGGCGGCGCCGTCGGATGCCTGCGAAGCGCACGGTGACGACGCGCTGACGCCCACCCGCAGGCACTACCAGAGCCGGAACCGCGCGCAGGTCCGCGCGTCCTACTGATGGTGACCCCGTCCTCTGCTGGGCTCACACTGGGTTTGCCTCCCCCGGGCCTGCGAGAGGGAGTCTAGGACACGCCGCCCGTCCTCTGGGTAAAGCTCGGACAGCAGGAACGGCCTGCCGGGGAAGGACGAGTGGCTCCGGGCCGCCTGTTGCCCCCACTGGCTGTCCGGGTCACTCCGCCTGCACCCACCTTGTGCGGTTTATGAGGTGGGGTGCCTGCCGGGTCCCCATTAACACGCTGTCTGTGTGCAGGGGCTGCTGCGAGGGGGTGTGGGTTTGGGAGGTGGAGTCATCCCTGCTCTGGGGGACAGCTCTGGGGCCTGCACCCAGCGTGACATATCCTGTGCCCACCCTCCCAGCACCCCAAATCTGTGCCCACCCTTCCTGGCTTAGAGGTCCCCACAAAGACCCTCAGGGCCGTGGAGGTGGACAGGAAATGGCTAGAATGCAGCCGGCCACGGTGCTTTTGGGTGGGGGCAGTGCCCCCAAACTCCACTTGTGCGAAGGGGCACCTACTTCCGTGGGTCCGTCTGCGGGGGGTGGGGGGGCGGAGGTCACACAGCCCACACTCTGCTATCCTGCACCTCTCCATCCAGCACCCTGCTCTCACCCCACCATCTCTCACCCCCATCCCGCACCCTCATCTCTCACCCCCATCCCGCACCCTCATCTCTCACCCACATCCCGCACCCCACCACCGCGCATCCACATCCGTACTCACCATCCCGCACCCGCCACGCAGCGGGCAGTCTCAACCACACCGTTGCTACGACCGCTCTCACCCAACGTGCACGCCGTTGCTAAGGGCGCTCCTGCTGCCTCGCAGCCCCACCCGCCCTTTCTGATTGATAGCTATTTCATCGAATAGGAAGGAGAGGAAGCCGTAGAGGCCGGCCCCCTCGCTCTACTATCTACCAATAGAGTGCCGCTCTGCCTTTCTCCGCCTACAGTGAGAGGACCTTCCTGTCGTCTCCTAGCGACCGGGCCCCTGGGCACATGCGCAGTGCGTGCGGGGCGGAGCGAGGAGGCGAGGTCAGTACTCCCGCTGCGCGGAGCCGGCGGCTGGGAGTCGCCGCGGGCGGTGGGCTCGGCGCGGGCCGCCGGGCCTGGCCTCGGACTGGGGCGGCCGGCCTCCGCGGTTGGTCGGGGGAGGCTCGCTGCGGGCCGGCGCGGTGGGCTCGTTTGCGGGTGGCCCCGGCCCGGTTCCCCGGTGCGCGCGGGGCGGGCGCCGCCCTCCGAGCCGGCCGGTCACCTGCCGGGACGAGGGATGTGCGGGCCCGCCGGAGGCGGCAGCCTTCTGGTCACTCGCAGCCCCGCGGGCAGCGCCTTCCGTAGCCCTGGACGCCCCGCCCTGCACCCCGCAGCGTTAGCAGGGTCTGGAGGCGGCCCCAGGGCAGTTTTCGTGCTTCCCGGGCCCAGAGCCTTTCTTTGGAGGCAGACGGCCTCACACTCACCTTGTGATGGACGCTTGCATCTGAGGTCGGGAGACTGCATGGACATTCGCAGACTCCAGCTTCTAGGTATTGAGCACAGGTCCAGAAAGAAACGCGTGTATTTGTGATCAACCGATGCTTGAGGAAGGTGCCAAGACCACCCAATGGGGAGCACAAGTCTCTTCAACAAATGGCACTGGGATAATTTGAGAGCGCAATGCAAAAGCAGGGGCTCCTGCGTCACACTATGTGCAAAAATTAACTCAATGTATCAAGGAACTCGTGAGATAAAACGACACAACTCTGAAGAAACATTGAGTTGAATCTTGCTGGCTCAGGGTTTGACAGTGGATTCTTAGCTATGACTCCAGAACATGAGCAGAAGAAAAAGTAGTTGTCCCTAAAATTTAAAACTTTGCATCAAAGTATACTACCACAAAGTAGAAAGTGCAGTCTACATAAAGAGAAATATTTGCAAATCATATCTTTTGATAAGATTCTTCTTAATAAGGAATGCTTAAGATTCAACAACAAAAGAACCAAATTTAAAACTGGGGGAAGGAAATGTGAAGGCAAACAAATAACTGTCATTAGAAAAATTAAAATAATACTGAAATACCATTTCACATCCACTAGGATGTCTATCATTTAGAAAAAAGTTTTTATGGTGAATCTTAGGTTGATAAGCATTCCCCCAACATCCATATCTTCCCAAGATGTCAGAATGTGGTTTTTTGAAAATAGTCTGTAGGTATAATGAGCTAAGATAAGGATATTTATCCATACTGAATTGGGGTGGACGGCCTCTGGGATGTGTGCAGGAGCTGAAATGGATGAGGGGATTGATTGCTAATGTGAGTGGAAGGTCAGCAAATACAAGGCGAGATCTCTGGATGAGGTCGTTGGACCCTAGAGTTTTTTAGTTTAGTTTTTTTTACCGAGGCCTCAGGTGACAAACCATGTCACGAACCCAGGCCTGTGGTTTACCTGGTCAGCCCCAGTGTCCAGCCCCCTCAGCCATAGGGATGCTGTCTAGTGACATGCCTGAGTGTAGCCGGTGTTTTTGTTTTAATATACAGAATTTAACATTTCACAAAAGAAGATTTGACGTGGGGTTCATACAACCTGTCTTCTCTTTTCTGGGCTGCATGGCTTTTCTCCTTTGTCCTTGAAGCCTGTAGGAGGCTGCTTTTAAGGAGAGCTGTGCCCTGGCCTCCTGCCTGATGTCAGCATAGGGACTGGCCAGTGCCAAGGCCCGCGTCTCAGGTAAGCAGCGGTCCAGAAGTTGCCTGCTTTTTGGTCCTGTGCATTTAAAAACACTTCTTGAAGTATTATAAAGTCTTAGAGTTGCAAGAGAAGTTGGTATTTAATTTTAGCTAAAGCATATACAAATTCATTATATGGCTTTTCAAGTAACTTGTTAAAAAGTCTCACTGGGTCTTTCCCTGGTAATGGCTTCCTACTGGTTTTAGAGCAAAGTGTGAAATATGTGAAAAGTCCAAGTACTTTTGAACTGAAATAGCACTGTTTTCCTTTATATTCTGATCAGCCACAAGTCCACCCTCCCTGGGACTAGGCCTGGCATCGCCCTCAGATGAGCGTGACCTGACCTGCGGAAGGCTGTGGTGCTGGGGCAGCGCCGTCTTCTGGGCAGCGGACTCACGGCGTGGGGGCCGCACTTGGCATGGTGCCCTGACGCCCCACACCTTCCTCCCCAGACCGCTGCATCCCTCCGGGTTTGGCTGCCTTCTGGAAGCATCGCTGGCAGGCGTGCTGCTCCTCCGCACTCCCACCAGCTGTGCTCGTCCACTCCATGCTGCCCGCACTTCCGGAAGGGTTAGGGCTGTGCACCGCGTTGGCTAGGCTGCAGGCTGTTTGCCTGCGGGTGGAGGCGCCTGGAGATGGCCTGCAGAGCCACAGACAGGGGAAGACACGCGGGGCTCCAGCAGCTTTCGGCAGTAGCGGAAACAGGAAGAACCTTCCTGGGCCCTGTAAAGTCATCCAAATTCATTGTGGACAACGAGGGCCTCGAGAGTGAGCTGGTCAGCTCCACGGGGAGGCTTCTACAGAGTTTGGGGTTGAACAGTGCGGTGGGACAGCTGCTCCGCGAAGCAGTTCAGGCCCAGAAGGATGCTTATGGGACGGGGACCACCACGCTTCTGGCTCTGGCAGGAGCGTGGAGCCGCGCCGCGGAGGAGTGTTTCCAGGACGGGGTCCCCGTCCCGGTGATCGCTGCGGTGATGTCAGAAGGCCTGGAGGCCTGCGTGGAGGAGGTGCAGTCCCTTCGAGTGCCTGTTTGTGGCATGTCTGACCGCAGGGACAGTGCGCGGTTGCTCTCGGGACCTGCGCCCCCCAGGGCCGACATGTACCCTTTGCTAGTGAGCCCTGCACAGCCGGCTTCCCCAGACATAGTGCGTGGGTCCCTAGATGTTGCCGCTCCTTCGCCGGGCACCCCCAGCTCTCCCGGGAGGTCGGTCGGGTCCCCTGCACTCCAGGGACCCTGGGAGAAGATGGGAGAGGACCACAGCGCCCCGCCAACGACCCCGCCTCCGAAAACCTGTCCGCCTGCTTATAGGGGGCACCGCGAGTCAGCGCTGCTGCACAGCCGCCACTTCAGAGGCGCGGGGCAGCCCTGGGCAGGCACCGCGGACGCCTGTCTGGGGGGCGCGGCGACTCCCTGTGACCTGGGGGGCTTGGAGCAGGGCCTGAGCCACGGAGACCCCGGCAGCATGAGATTGGCAGGAGCAGCTGCGCGGCTGCAGCGCCGCAGTGCGGGGGCGTGGCCCACACTGGACCCCTCCAGGATGTCCACGTGCTGCCTGCCAGGCTGGCCCGAAGCCTGCTCCGGGGTCTGCCCCGGCTACGTCGCTGTGGTTCCCGTCTCCAGCGCCTCCCTGGTGCAGGAGCTGCAGGGCCGGCCGCTCCGGGTGGTCCTCCTCGAGGGCGACCTCACGGAGACCTATCGCCACCCGGGGTTCCGCAGGACGGCCAGCGTTCAAGTCCTGGCGCCCGGCCCCGAGGCCCCGCAGGGCAGCGCCCAGGAGCCCTGGGCGGACGGCGTGTCGCGGCTGCTAGCCCGGCTGGACGTGCGCCTGGTGCTGGCGCGCGGCGCCGTGTGCGGGCAGCTCCTGCAGAGGGAGGCCGCGCCGGGCGGGCGCCTGCTGCTGGGGGCCGTGGCCGGCCGCGTGCTGCGCGCCTTCGCGGAGGCGGCGGGCGCCGTGCCGGTGGCCTACGCGGCGCAGGTCGCGGAAGGCTGCGTGGGCAGCGGGGTCAGCGTGGCCTTCTGGAGGGGGCGCCCCGAGCCTGGCGGACGCGCGGCGGACAGCTTGGCCGTCGTGCTCACGGCCGCGGGGCTGGACTGGGTGACGGCCGCGCTAGCCGGCCCCGCCGCGCAGGCGCGCGGCCGCGAGGAGCGCTTCTGGGCCTGTGCGCACCGCCTGCGCCACGCGCTGGCCGAGCGCCACGTCCTGCCTGGGGCCGGCGCGGCCGAGCTGCGGTGCCTGCTCCGCCTGCGGGCCCTGGCGGCCGCGCCGCCCGGCGGGCGCCCTCACGCCGCCCCGCGGCTGCACGCGGCCCTGGCACTGCACCGACCCGCCGTGCTGGCCGGCCTGGCCCGCGGCTGGCGCGCCTACCTGGCCGCCCTGGTGGCCAACGCCGCCCCGCTTGCGTCGCCGCTGGAAGCCGCAGCGGTCGTGCAGCGCTGGGTGCAGAGCGCCCCCGAGCCCGGCGCGCGTGCCTGCTGCGCCCCGGACCGCGGCGGCCCGCTGGGGGGCCCGCTGGAGGGCGCGCTGGAGACCCCGCTGGGGGGCCCGCTGGGGGACCCGCTGGAGAGTCCGCTGGGGGGCGGGGCTGCTCCCGGCGCGGCGCGAGTTTACGACCCGGTCACTCCGAAGGTGGAGGCGTGGCGCCGGGCTCTGGACTTGGTCCTGCTGGTGCTGCGCACTGACGGCGAGGTCGTCGCGGGCCCGGCGTCCGCGGGCTTCTGGTGTCTGTAGCGCTGCCGGCTGAGCCCCGCAAGGTCGTCTCCAGCGCTGCCGTGTCTTCCCGCAACACCTTCACTGTCGTTCAAGTCGGCCGTAGGCAGAACACGCCTTCTGCACGTGAGATGCAGTGTTTTCCCTCGTAACGGCAGGCTACAGTTGCTACAGCAAGTTAAAGTGCGTTTGTTACGATGACTACATTCGAATAAAATACTCGCAGGAACAAAGTTTGCTTTCTTTTGAGTGAGCAAAAACATGATGTAATACTCAGAAAATTGTTTTTTTCCAACAAAGCAGTCTAATGTGATATCTTGAAACATGTTGGACACGGCATTAATAAACATGTAGATACAACACAGTTTTCAGTAAGATTTGGAATGATTCGCCTAGCTTTGTGTTATCAGAATGCCAGAATTGGTATTTTTTCCTGTATTCAGGGAAAAATATTTGTTAATATTTCTGTAATAATTTAATTTTGCTAACTGAACCCTGAGGTACTTGACTTAGAGTGAAAGGTACTCTGAGGTCTATGGAACATGTCTGTGGTCACTGTCTTAATCAGTGTTCCAGGCAGGAGGCACAGTCCCAGTGTCCAACCATTTGGGGGTGCCCCTCCCTGCCCAGCAAGACTGGAAATGATGCCCCAGGTCGGGTGCTGGGCAGTGCCGGCAGAGGAGGGCGTGGCCCAGGGACACTGCCCTTGGAAAGCAGCCTGGACCTGGTGGGGCCCTGGCTCCCTGTGGCCTGTGTTGTGGGGACCAGTGTTTCTAAGACCCCGACTGATCGCTGTAACAAAGGCTGTGGATCTGTAGACTCTGGCATTGCCAGTCCCTGTGAAAACTGAGGCCGCTGCTACCCGTCCCCCTGACAGCTGCGCGGCCCTTCCTGGGCCCCCCTGGCAGGGCCTGAGAGCCCCCAGCAGTGCTGGCGTCTGCAGGTCCCTGGAGAGCAGGGCACCCTGGATGTCAGCTGCTTTCTTTCCTGTCATTTTGTTTTCCCTTGGTGTGTGCGGCACTTGGCCCGCGTGGTGAGGACAGACCTGTGGGTGCAGCAGTGAGCGGACAAGGGCACAGAGGGCGCCCGTCCTGCAGATGTGTGGCCCCAAGCTGCTCCCAATGGCGCATGCCCCTCCGTGCTGCCCTGTGACGGTGGCCACGCACCCCCTGGCATGTGGCCAACACCGAGGCTCATGAATGGGCCTGAAATCGACTTCCTCCAGGACTCCTCGCGAGCATGTCCACCTGTGGCCACGGAGCCTGTTTTATGGAGATTTCCAAGCAGCGGGTGCTCTGGCTTTAGACGAGAGTCACGTGGGTGCAGTTTCCTGGCCTGTGGCTTCTCCCACTGCCTCCCCAGGCTCTGTCCCCTCCCAGCCAGCCTGGTTGTTGGCCAGGACCCCTGTACCCAGGTCTCTGGCAGATCCATCTGTGCGTCCTCCCCACTCAGTGGACTCTCCTGGTCACTTGCTCACACGCCGAGGTGACCAGTATTAACTTGTGGCATCCGAGACCCCGAGTGCGTGGTGTGGAGGTGGTGCCCTGTCCACGCCGGTCCCCCCGGCATCAGGGTCCACTGCTGACCAGCGACGCGTACGGGAAGTCCCAGACCCCGGCAGACAGCACCGGCGGTAGGTGTGGGCATGGTGACAGGCTGGCCCTTCTCGTGGTGGTGGCAGCATGTTCAGGCAAGGACCTGGAGTGGGCGCGGGTCTCTGGGCTGCTTTTGTAAGCTGACCTCCAAGCTGCCGAAAACCTTTCTGCTAAAATGGTCGATGCGCTCCAACGACTGGAGCACTGTCTGCTGTCTTGAGCTAGTGGACAAACTCACAGACGTAGTTTAGTATTAACATCCAACAACTCTGGGGAAAGGTAATCAGCTCGCATCTATGAGGATGCAAAAGACAAAGACAGCAACTCAGAAATGTCAGTGTCCTCGTGAGGAGGACGCAGGCGTGCCGCGTGGAGGCCCCTGAGCTCCTTCCTCAGCTCACCAGGGGCCGGTGGATGGTCTCCACAGGGTCTGCTGCCATCTCAGGCTTCTAGACTGACTGACAGGTGTGAGGTGTGCGGATGCTGCGCTGACAGCCCTCCCTGACGGGGAGCACTTGCTGGGAGACCACAATACATGATGAAGCCTGTTCTGAGATTTCTGTTTCAGATGTTGTTTCTTTTCTATTCATTTGCCATTTTTCTTGGCAACTGCACTTAAAAAGTTGCCCAGTGTGTTTATCAGGAAACGTGAAGGTGTGTGTACGCTGCCCGCTCAGACGAGCAGCAGACTGAAGCCCTGGCCTGCTGGCAGGCCGGACCCTGGCCAGTGTGGCTCGGCCGTGTCCTGCTCCGACCCGAGCGGGTGCAGCGCCCATCTGGCGGCTCCCGGACGAGGAGCAACGGCAGGCGCGGCCCTGCCCGCCTCCTCTGAGTCCTGCACTGAAGCAGGCTCCCCCACTGTGCTTCTCTTCACGGATGTTTCCCTGTTAAAAACAGAAACACAGTTGGCGAGTCCTCGCCCCTCGGGAGTAATCACTGGTTTCCTGCAGTATTTCTGACATCCTCCCGGGTTCCCTGGCGTCTGAGGACACGCAGACGCCCCAGGGTCCCATCTTGGGGCTCAGCCAGGCACGTCCTCTGATGGCTGTGCTCCAGCCCTGGTCACCTGCAGACCTTTAGCAGTGACACACGTCTGGCCTGTGCAGCCCCAGGCAGCTGTCGGTTCCCCAGGGACAGGCCCCCTTGTGTCTAACGGGACCTCGTGTCCTGGGGCAAATTCAAAAGGAAGCCTGGTCCTTACTCTCGGACTCCCGTCCGGCACACGTGTCTGACGCGGCATGGGTCTCACAGGACAGGGCTGAGCAAGAGAAGCAGATGGAAGGGACTCGGCTCTCGGGACAAGTGCCAGCAAGGCCAGGGGCCTGGGTGACAGTGTTCTGGCTTCAGAGGGTGGTGGTGGAGGCTCCAAGGACGCTGAAACTCACACTTTGAAGAGGCGATTTTACGTTGCGTGGAGTGTGTCATTTCTCTAACTGCTGCCCGAAGAGTGTGCTTGGGTCTCACTTTACAATGTCAGCAGCAGGCCGTGGGACCCAAAGTGTTAGCGGCTGGTCCGGGGGCGCAGGAGGCTCTGATTGCTACACCCGGGTGCTGGTGGCGGTGAATTCTCTGCACTCAGTTGAGCTCCTTCTCACAGCGTGAGCTTCGGGAAACCTGAGTGTGACGGGATTTCCGCGTCGGGCCGAGGACAGTGACCAGCAGTCTCTCCAACGACAAGAAAAGGAGTCGGCTGAGCCGAGGATGCTGTTGAGGTCCTTTGGTGCTGGAATGGCCTCCAGAGGGGTCTCCTGCTGGGAAACAGCCTCGCCGTCAAGTGGGCAGGCCTGCCCGGGCGGGAGACCCGCCAGTGGGCGCTGGAGACGCTCCAGCTCTTAAGTGTCTTTCTTTAGTTTACATCTGCTTTTTACTTCTGGGAAATAAAAAAATTAAAAAGAGCAGGAAAAACTTAAGAAACTCGAGTTCCCAGAACAGGACGCTCGCCAACGCGAATGAGCTCCCGCATGTGTTTTCAGTTAGCGCGGCCTTGCTGGGCCCGCGGCGCCAGCCTGCAGACTCCGCCCGGTGCGCACTTGGCTGCCTTCCCACCGTGGCCATGTTGTCTCCGAGTCCTGTGAAGCGCTGGCCAGGGCCTGTCCTCCTCCCTCCGCTCTGCCTGCGGCGGCCTCCCGTGTCTCGCCCAGCATTCCGGGTTCCAGCACCTCCTGCCGCCGGTTTTCCTTCTCTAGCTCTGCTGCTGTGTCTGCGACCTGGGCTCTGCAGTGACGGCACAGTTGGGTCTCTGGAACTGCCCCCTCCTGTGTGTCCCTGGCCCCACCACGCCGTCGGGCCCCGCGGCGCTGGCACGTGGGGCCCAGGGGACCCTCGCCCTCCCAGCTGGGTGCAGGCGCTGCTCTGCGGGATCTCTCCTGGCACCCAGGATGCCTGCTTGTTCGCAAACCCACCTCTAGACCACACCTCCCATCTTACAGCGACGGTTTTATTCGTTCTACAGGGAAAACACGCTGTCAGCTTGCTTTCTTCTCGGTGTTCTTGTTTCTCTGAGAACATCACCATTCTAAGCAGATTCAGCTTGTGTGTCTGCGTGTGTTTTCACGTAAGGAAAACCAACTATGGAGCAGAGACACCTGCCCCTCCCCAGCGCACACACGTCTCACACGCGTGTGACCCGAGACATCCCCCCTCCCCAC
>RJWH01008293.1:0-31882 GCA_004363575.1 Solenodon paradoxus
AGCGTCATGATCAGACTGCTACGGTGAACCGTCCACAGCTGGGCGCACAGTCGATCCACAGTGAGCCCTTGGTTGGGGGCTTTACTCTGCGCAGAACAGAAACTAAATTAACCCGCTTGCAGTTAGCCACAGGCTCGGTCTGGAGTTGTGTCCCCACACGAGTGCCCGACCTGCAGCTTCCCTTCCCATCCCCTCTTCTCTCCTGCCAACCTTGTCCCGGCATTGCCGCCGCCACCCTGGTTTGGTAGTTTGGCTACGGCTCGGCCTGCTCCCCCAGACCAGGGCGGCCACCCCCCAGAGTTCGTCCTGTCTCCTCTGCTCAAAGTAAGACGGATGTGCTCACCAGCAAACTGGTCGTGGCGCCACATTGCCCCGGTCATTTCCAGACTCAGCACGGCCACCAGGTGCACCCCCGCCACTGCCACCTAAGCCACCTCGACCGCTGACCAAAGTTGCCGTCCCCACAGAACCACCTCCATGCCACCCACCTCTCCAGAGCCACTTGGACGAAGCACTGGCCACCTCTTGCTTAGCCAGGGCTTTCCTCCCTTCACAGCTGGGCTGTCCCCAGTGTGGCGTTTCTGGGCGACAGTCCTGTCTGGAGTCATGTCCTCACCCTGCCTCAGCCAGCAAGGTCTCCATCGCTCCAGTTCCTGGCTGTCCAGTGTCTTCAACGCCACCAACAAACATCTTTTTCACATTTGAGTGGACACAGGTCTTTGAGAGCCTTCTCTGGTCCCACAGTCTTCCACCCACCATGTGGCTGTAGCCACCTCCTCCACGGTGGCATCTGTGACAGACGCCCAGCCTCCAGCGCTCAGGAGGGCTCCTCAGCCCTCCTAGGGCACTCCCAGCTGCTGGACACTTGGGAGCTAGTGGGAGCTCCTGTGGTGACAGCCGGTGCCCAGGGGCAGAAAGGAGAGAGCAGCAATTAGCTATTGTGATATCCCTACCTGATAATGCTGTCTTTGTAGCTTTAATTTGCATTTCCCTAATGGCCAGTTTCTCTCATGAGTACCTTGCATGTGCTTATTTGCCATTTGTATATTCTCTTTGGTAAATGCTGTCCTTTGACCATTTTCTAATTGGATTTTTCTCTTGAATTTATTGACTTTTTATTGACTTTTTAATTCTAAGACAGCATAGTACAGTTCACCATCTTGGCTCACGCTTGGTGGTGGCGGTCCCCATGCAGCCAGCAGTGGCTGGAGGGTCTGTCCTGTCTTGCCGGTGGTGGCCCGGCTTCTGGTTGCCATGTCTTCTCCCGGACTCTACAGGGTTCGGGGTGCCTCCCAGCTTTGTCCCCCTTTTCAAAATTGTTTCAGCTCTTTTGTTTTCCATGTAAATTTCAAAATAATTCTGTTTATAGTTACGAGATAATCTTGCTGGGATTTTGATAGAAATGAGGTTAAACTTCTGCGTGGGGGTGGGGGAGTGGACGTCCCGTCTTTCAGCCACAGGCTCCGCGCGTCTCTCTCCCTCTTAATGAAAGTAGTGTGCTGCCACGTGTCGAGAGACGACTCTGTCCCAGGGGCTCTCAGGGACACCCACGTGGCGTCTTTCCTCAGCCCCTTTTCCTGACTTTGTCCACAGGCCTACGAGAGGAGGTTCCCCACGTGTCCCCTGATTCCGATGTTTGTGGACAGTGACACCGTGAGCGAGTTCAGGAGCGAAGACGGGGCCGTTCATGTCATAGAGCGGCGCTGCAAGCTGGACATCGACGCCCCGCGCCTGCTGAAGAAGGTGACTGCAGCCCTCCCGCCCGCCCGCATCTGCTGCCCCAGCGCCGCCGCCGCTGAGAACCTCCTCCTCGTGTTTTCCAGATCGCGGGGGTCGATTACGTGTACTTCATCCAGAAGAACTCGCTGAACTCCCGGGAGCGTACGCTGCACATCGAGGCTCACAACGAGACGTTCTCTAACCGGGTCATCATCAATGAGCACTGCTGCTACACCGTGAGTGGCCGGCGGCCGCCCGCAGGCCTCCTGCGACCGCAGCCAGGGTGGCCAGTGGTGGCTTGGTGTTCTCCTGAGACGCCTCTCCCCCGGGCCCCGCTCTGACACTCTAAAAACATGCATGGCCGCTCCCCGGTGACTCGGGCTGAGCCCGTGCAGGAGCAGCCCAAGCGCCGGTTCATGGCCTGGGGCCTGGAGAGCAGGTAAAATGAGCAGCCGACTCAGTAAAGTGCGTCTCCTCCTCCCTCACCCTTCCTCTTAAGAAAATGTATTGAAGCACCACCGAGGGAATGCCCGGTGCGTGTATCCACCCTCCCAGCTCACGCTGCCTACCCCACTTCGAGAATGTTAGAATAGCTTCCTCTCCGCTGCTGCCCTTCAGCACTGCTCCCTCAGCAGTGAGTCTGGACGGTCTGTTAGTGGCAGGCCGTGCAGACTTCTCCAGACTCAAAATCTTGGTGCTGTCTTGCACCCAGTGAGAGCCTCGCAGGCCCCCTAGGCCCTTCTCTTACTCTCACCCCTGCTGGCCTGCCTTCCCACCTTCCTGGGATGGGCCGTCCCTGGATCACATGCCACAGCCCTCGGGACCTGCACCACAGGCTGTCCCTCTGCTGGGTCTCTACTCGCCCTTCAGACCTGTCCGCTCTCGCTTCTCAAGGATGCGAGCCCGAACACTCAGCCCACAGGCCGCCCTCAGTTTTTCAGCCCACTGCCCTCTCCTTTTCAGGAGCTCTGGCCTTCCCACATGTCTCACTGTGACCCACTGTGCACATGGCTGGTCCGCCCCTGCTGGCCTGTGAGCCTCGCAGGGCAGGGTCTCTGTCCCCAGCGATCGCTGCTCAGTAAATACGGCGAATAAGTGCTTTCTTCTGCTTACTAGTGGGCCAAGGGGAGAGGCGCTCAGTGGTCAGTGTGGTTACTGGGAATGCTTCTCTCCTTGGCAGGTACACCCAGAAAATGAAGATTGGACCTGTTTTGAGCAGTCTGCAAGTTTAGATATTAAATCTTTCTTTGGTTTTGAAAGTACAGTGGAAAAAATAGCAATGAAACAGTATACCAGCAACATTAAAAAGGTGAGTCTGTCCAGGAGTTTGTGGAAAGGGCGGGCAGGGGTGTCTGTGACGGCCGGTGTGAGCAGGCTCTCGGAAGGCTGGGTACGGGCCAGTCGGGACTGTTTTTGAAGAGGAAACACCTGGGCTCCCAGCCGTCCATCAGGGAGTGGAGGGAAGGACGGAGGGCTGGAGGCCTGGAGGCCTGTGAGCCCCGAGTTGCCAGGAGGTGAAGGGTGGACTGGGCAGGAGCAGCTTGCTGAACCAGGCGCTCCGCCAGCACCGCACCGCAGGGACGGCACCAGGCGGTCTCGGCTCCCAGCCCTGGCTGGTCAGGCTTGTCCTCCAGGCAGCCCTTCTTGCTTTTCTGCTGCTACTCATCCTCCCTGTGTAGTGTGGGATTTGAAGCATCGCAGTGCGGGGTGGTGGCGTGCCTGTGAGAGGCTTGTTTTCAGGGCCTTGGGGGAACCTGGGTGGAGACACACACATTGAGCACAAGTGTAGGAAATGGGCACATGACACTCCATCTTCTTAGCTACTGTTTCCTAGACCTTTGGAGAAGAGTGAGTAAATGATGGTGAAAAACAAAAACAAAAGCATTTGACATTGCTTTTCGTCGTCTCTAGCAGCTCAGTTTCATTAGTGCTTTCAAAGCCTGTGAGGAGTGAGCAGTGTGAGTGCCCCATCCACACTGACTGCGGGCGCCTTTGCCTTCTAGGGGAAGGAGATCATCGAGTACTACCTGCGCCAGCTGGAAGAAGAAGGCGTGACGTTCGTGCCCCGTTGGACTCCACCATCCGCCATGCCCTCCTCAGAGCCGTCCTCCTGCAAGACTCAGGCTGCAGCGTCGGCTGTCGTCACCCCAGACACTGCCCAGAAGGAAGGGCTGAGCGGTGACAGCCTCGGCAGCCCGAGCGGGGCGCCTGAGCCTGTGGTGGGCACCCCTGACGGTGGGTCTTGGGTGCTTCCTTCCAAGTCAGGCTTCCCTCTCCTTGCTTGCTTCCTTAACACATTTGCCTCTCGCATAAGAGGTGGCCATCTCCGACTGCCCCTTTTTCCTCCTGTAGGTCACATTTATCGTGCTTTTTTCTTAAGGTGCAGCAGCTTGGAATGTGTTTTTTAATGAGCAGCAAGGGTTGCATCGAAGTATCATTTACTGAGAGCAGGAAATGTTTTCACTTGTGGCTGCAGGGGTGCGAGGACGCAGCACTGCTCCTGTTCACACACTGTGTCGTCATCTAGCCGTTCGTGGTTTTAAGGAGAGGCAGGATGAAGGCGAGCAGAGGCAGGCAGGCAGGTGGGAGCAGGGCAGGAAGCACTTATTTGTCTTATTAGTTCATCTCGGTGGTTCCGGGGTCTTGAACCTGGGTCCTTGGGGTGTGTGTGGACTGTGTCGGGTGATCGTATCCACTCGCCAGAGCGCGCCCGGCGGACGCTTTGTGCGACTGTTCGAAGTGCCTCGTAAGCACGTGCTCCTTAGTGGCGCCTCCTTTCAGGAGGAAGGCCGGACGCCCCCTGCATAGGAGGTAACGGGCACTGAGCTGGGGCGACTTGCCTGAGGCGACACCGCGCTGCCGCGCTCCCTTTGTTGCCTGCTGCCCTGACGGCTCAGGACAGAAGTCAGAGCAAGGAAGCCCTGTCCCTCGGGCTCCCATGCCCCTTCCCTTCGCCTGTCTGTGTGTCTGCGCTCCTTCAGCAGGAGCAACTGTTTTCCTGGGTCTGGGTGTGGGGATGCCTTCTACTTGGACCTTGTAAATTTGTCTTTTATTTGATGATTCATTCTTTTTTTTTTCCTACCGGTGTGTAGAGGAATGAAAGTGAGCAGGCTGGCAGGAGGAGAGGGGAGGAAGTAGCATTTATTTATTTTATCTAGTTGTTCGTCTTGGTCATTCCCCCGGCCCTGGGGCATGAGCCCAGGTCCTTGAGAGGTGTGTGCTTGTTCTGCACAGAGCAGGCAGATTGGCCACTAAACCACAGGGCACACCTGTCGTTGTTCCGTCCTGAAGAGCACAGAGAACTCGCACATACAGCTCACCTGGTGATAATCAGGGAATATGATGGAATTTGCAAGTTCACCTGTGGCTCCATCAGTGCTTTGATCCTTTAAAAAAAGTTTTGTTGAAGGAAATTACATTATAACATCATGTGGGTGTGAAGTGTGCACCACAGTCGATCAACAGATCAGCACCTGAATGAAGTGCTTTGGTATTGGCCTGGCGACCCAGTGAATCAGGCCACTACAGGACCCGGGTTCACGACCCAGGGCCGGGAAACAACCACGATGAACAGCTGAGTAAATAACTGTCTCTTCCCCTTCTCTTCCTCTGCCTACACTTGTTTAAAAAAAGGAAGTGCTGTTCTCTGCCAGCAGTGCAATCACGCTTCTCCTTGTCTTCGCCCGTTACCCGCTCCCAGCTGATTTTTGTTTGTTTGCTTCATTCGGTCGCTTTCTCTCCCTGTACGCTGAGCGAGATCACACAGCGTTTGTGTCTCAGATGGAGGTTTCATCTTCATTTGCCTGTTGTAGCTGAGTAGTGTTCTGTTGTGTGAGACGTCACCCCTGCGGACCACTCATCTGATGGGTGCTGAGGTTGCTTCTGGCTCTTTACTGTAAATGGTGTGAGTGCATGGGGTCCGCCTAACTCTTCCAATCAGTGTTTTTGTGGTTTCGTGTGTGTGTTGGGTACATACTCAGCAGTGACTGGAGAGTGTGAGATTTCCATTCTCAGTATTTTGAGGGGTCTCCATACCGCTTCCAGGGTCTGGTGACATTTTGGGCACCCCCCAACCCCCTGCATTGTGGGAGGCTCCCTTTCCTCCACATCCTCCTGCCACTTGTCTCAGGCTTTGGGAGGAGCACCATTCCACAGGTGAGAGGCGAGAGGATACCTTCTTTTCCTCATCACCAGCTTTATTTAAGTTGAAAGCAACTTAATTCAATCCGCAGTTTTATTCTCTCCTAACATTTTATATTTTAGTGTCTTTTTTTTCTTTCCAAATGGGATTTCTTTTCATTTTATAGAAATCGTTTGAGTAATTCTTACAGGCCTGTTTTGTTTTACTAGAGAGCTCTTTATTGCTCCTGCAGTCTAAGTGGTAACGTGGCAGGAGAGTGTCCTGGGCTGGAAGCCCTTTTCTTTCCGCTCTCAAATGTGCCCTGCCATTCCCTTCTGGCCTGTCGAGTTTGTGCCGAGAGATCCACAGCACACGGGGGCTCCCTCCGTGTGTGCGCGGGAGACTGACTTTTCTCTCGATGCTTTTAAGATTCTCTCCTTATCTTGAATTTTTGTCATTGTGATGAGTGTGCCCTGGTGAGTGGTGGGGATATCGTGTTTGGAAACCCTTGAGCTTCCTGGGTCTGGATGTCTTAATTCCTTCCCAGGTTAGGGGGCTTCTTAACGATGACTTCTTCAGTTAAGGTTTCTGCCCCTTCTTTCCTCCCTCTGGACCCCTGTGGTGCAGCTGTTACTCCGCTTGAGGCTGTCCCCTAAGTTCCTCACTGTCTTCATTTCTTCCCTCTGTTTTCTCCAGCTGCTCTGCTTGGGTGCATCCCTCCGCTCTTCTCGCGCCCCGACCAAGCGGATCCTCCCTGCCGTCTACTGCCGAGCCCGCCTGTGCGTTCAGTTCAGGCAGCGTGTTCTTTAGCGCTGTCTTCTGTTTGAAATGCTCTCTTTTTTTCTGTCTTTATTCTAGATCTTATTTTGTTCATTTATTGTTCTAATTATAGTGAGTAGCATCCAGGCTATTGATTTGAAATCTCAGCTAGTTTACTTAACTCTGTGGCGTGAGGATTTTCCTCTGGGGTTTCGTTTTGGCCCACCATCTGGGGCACATGTCTGTTTCCACTTTGTTTGCGCCCTGTGTTTGTTGCTAGGATTAGGGGAAATGGCTTTCTCTCCCCGTCTTGGTCTGAAGGTAGGATTCCGGGGGCTGGACGTCAGGCGAGTGGTGGGCTCGGCGGCACCCGACCAGAGGGCTGGGCTAGTGCTCCTGCCCCAGAGCCCACCGCAGCGCAGCAGAAAGCTCCACAGACCACCTGCAGGAAAGCACTGCTGCCTGTGTGCTTGTTGTAAATGATGTCGTGTGATTTACTTGTAGACAAACTGGACGCAGACTACATTAAGCGATACCTGGGGGACTTGACTCCGCTGCAGGAGAGCTGCCTGATCCGGCTTCGCCAGTGGCTGCAGGAAACCCACAAGGGCAAAGTGAGGACCACCGCGTGTGCAGGGCTGCTCCGACCCCGCTCAGAGTCTGGGAGAGGCCTGCTCCCACTGCCCTAGCAGGAGTGTCCCGTCATTAGAGTCTCTGAGTCTGTCCTTATGGGGCACCCAAGTCCCTTGTGGCAGGTGTTGATGCCCTCAGTGTGTAGTTGGCTATATTTTTTTTAAGTTTTACAGAGAATGGTTTAGCTTAAAATCAGTTGTATGTCCAGTTACAAAGCCTCATCTTATTCTAAGCATTCAGACATTTTAATCTCAGAAGGCTTGGAGGAGATTATTCAGAAGTTAAAAATGTCTGAGCTTTAATCCTGAGGTCTCAGTGAAATTCTAGCCTCAGAAGGAATTTGATTTTATAATCAGTCTCACATTAAAGAGGACGAGTAGCAGCAGAGGCAGATGTGTGTCTGGCTAGCTCTGGCTTTGCTTAGTAAGGGGAAGCCGGGCACTGAACGCAGTTGTCCTGCTTTCTATTTCTGTCCTGGCCACGTCCATGCACTGGACACTGTTTTCAGCTTTTATTAAACCTCCAACAGCCCTGTGAGGTGGGTGCTATTTTTATCACCCTGTTGTAGTTAGAGGCAGAAGTTAGGTAACTGGCCCTGCGGCTGGTGAGCAGTGGGGCCCGGGAGAAACCAGGTCCTGAGTCCATGTCCCTGACCATCCCAGGTACACTCTTCACTAGTGAGGTGGTGGCCTCTGTGCTGAGATGTTTGCCCGGAGAGGGCGGGGTAGCCAGCTCCACTGCTCGCCAGCCTCCTGTGGACCAGTGGCCCGTGTTGGCGCCTGTGGCCATGGAGGACAGACTTGTCCACTCATGGCCCCAGTCCTGGCCGTGCTTTGCTTGCAGGGAGACACTTACTGATCACCAGTTGCAGCGACCCTATCTCCCCCAGCACCAACAGCACGGTCCTAGAGTCCTGCTTTATTCAAGTGGGGTTTATATGCAGAAAAGGGTACAGGTCTTAACAGTCGGTGGGTCGGCCCACTGCTTTGAAGCATTGGCTGTTTAAGAAGTTATGGCTGCACGCTGCTGACACGGAGATGGTGGAATATGAGGAAGATTATTCACATGAACGATGCTGGTTTTGTAGAGCGTTAAGGAAGGTGTTTCTGGGAAAGGCTAATTTTAAGTAGTGTAATAATGCATCTCCCTCTTGACGAGAAGAGTCTCAGTGTCCTCATCGCTTGGTAATTGGTTCTGTTCCCTTGGCAACTCTCGCCTCACTGAGAAACATCTCTCCCCCTAGATTCCAAAGGACGAGCACATTCTCCGCTTTCTGCGGGCCCGGGACTTCAACATGGACAGAGCCAGAGAGGCTTTGTGCCAGTCCCTGACGTGGCGGAAGCAGCATCAGGTGGACTACATTCTCGACACCTGGAGCCCCCCTCAGGTCCTGCAGGACTACTATGCGGGCGGCTGGCACCACCACGACAAAGGTGAGGCCGCATGTGGCCCGCGCGGCAAGACCTGTGCCCAGGTGCCGTGAGCGCGGCCGTCTCCAGCTTGAGCAGCTGCGCCACGTTCTCCCACCCCAGGACACGGAGACCAGTTAGATCCTGGACCAGGTGCCAGCTCCTCGACACCCACGCCGCCCGCGGGCACGGGGCTTCCCCTCCTTCCCTTCCCAGTTAAATGGACTTGGGCTTGTTGAAAACCAGTCGTGAGGGGGTGACAGCACAGAACCACAGCACAGTGGCCGCATAAGGGACCGCTGGGCTCAGACTGCGCTGTCCTGGGGGCGCAGGGAACCCCGCAGCTGGGGCAGTGGCACTGCAGCTGTGATGTGCGGGGCCTGCGCCGCCAGGCGGTTCCGCGCGGGTCTGACGTGGCCAGGCCACAGAGGCCCCGGGCGGCGTGCGCGCTGTCCACCTGCAGACGCGCCTGTCAGAGCAGCGGCTCTGCTTTGCCTGCTCTGCCTTGCTCTTTGCAGTGCTCCAGATGGCGTCCTTTTCCCTGGAGGCGTTTATAAGTGTTCATATCCACATGCCCACCCTCAGAGGGCCAAGGTGCTTGGTGGCCCAGCAGTGGCAGATGCGTCTTACAGATTGTGCAGAGAGACTTTATGTATCTTCCTTTTAACCAGATTTGGGTGCATAGAAACCTTTTGCTTTAAGGAATATCCCCGAAGGGAAGGAGAGGGCGCAGGGCGAGGACTGCTGGCTGGGCCTGGGGTGCAGGCTGTGCGAAGGGTCGGGGGCTCTCAGGCTCTGGCTGTTGGGCTCTGGCTATGAATAGGTGGAGCCAGTGGGCGGGCAGTGGGAGTAGTTTCCAGCGGGCCCTCGTCTCTCTTGGTCCTTACTGTGGGAATTAAAGAGGAAGCTAGCTTAAAAAATTTTTGACGTTAGCCATTTGGTAACCTATGAAATAAAAAAGAATTATCCACTAGGAAATGTAATTTTAAAAATGCTCTGCTGGGAAATGTGAGTGTTCCGACGCCCCCTCGTGAGTAAGCAGTCTGGGTTCTCGGAGCAGGGCTTCCGCTTCCTGGGGACCTGCAGCTCCATCAGTTGGCTTTGTTTAGTTTTGGCGTCTTCTGTTCATTTTTACAATTTCGGGGAGAAAAATGTTGGGAGACGCCCTTACGGCAACTGCTGCTGCTTCTGAGAGTGGGATGAGCCTGTGGCTGACCTGGACTGTGGGCAGCACGGCCTCAGTAGTGTTCCTCGGGCTGTGGCCCAGGCGCCGGGCACCAGGGACGGTGCTGACACGACCCTCCCTCCGCAGACGGGAGGCCGCTGTATGTGCTGCGGCTGGGCCAGATGGACACGAAAGGCCTGGTGAGAGCTCTCGGGGAGGAGGCCCTGCTGAGATACGTGAGTATCCCTCCGCCGCCCCCCTGCCAGCTGGGTGGGTGTAATAGCCACGCTGTCCTGACACACACACATGCCTTTTGTTGGTGAAAAGGAACATGGATCCGTATTTCTTGAAAATGACAAAAAAGGGCAAGGAGGTTGTAAAAATGCCTTTCACAGGAGAAGAGGCATCCACAGAAAACCAGTGAGCCTCTGAGGATAAAGCTGGGGATCAGATTCTGAGTCATCCTCCCCTGCTCCCCACCCCCCAGGGTGCCCCCATCACAGTGCACCCCCCCAGCTCCCAGAGTGCCCCCGTCACGGTGCCCCCAGCCCCCAGAGCGCCCCGTCACGGTGCCCCCAGCCCCCAGAGCGCCCCGTCACGGTGCCCTCCCCCTGGTACTTCTAGCTCCTTGTACCTGGACTGTCAGACGCCTCTTGCGTCTCCCGCCTCCAGGCTCCCCTTCCCCTGCAGCCTCCGCAGCGTGGGGGTGTGTCTGTGACGAATGTGGACCTTAGATGTAAAATACAAGCTGGACGCACATTCACGCCCCCATAGCCTAACACACCCAGTCTTCTGCCTGCTCCCCGGCCTGCCGCTGTGTGTGCGCACACCCGCGTATGTCTCCGTGCTCACGACGATCTGCACGGGCTCCAGTAGGGAGGGAGGGTGATCCAATCCAGGGCCCCTGGAGCCATACGCCACCTCTTTCCTAAGACTGCGCTTTCTCCTGGAGCTGGGGTGTCAGAGTGCCCCGTGCCAGATGCTCCGCTCCCGTTCAGATGCCCTCCTGCCCTCTGGTGACCCCGCCTCACTGGGATGTCTCTTGGGGCAGCTGTCACTTTTGCCGCAGAAGACCCTGCCCATTCTGTCTGCAGTGAGGCAGTCCTTGTTGGTGACACTGTCTGCGTGAACGTGTCAGGAGATGTGCTAGGTGATGTGCTGTGCTGATGTCCCTCTTAGTGGCCGGATGTAGTGGTCACCCTCACAGACTGACCGGGCCTGTTTGTGTGGCCCTTGACACATAGGTTCTCTCCATAAACGAAGAGGGGTTGCGGCGATGCGAAGAAAATACAAAAGTCTTTGGACGGCCCATCAGGTTGGTGTGCGATTTTGTTTTTCCTCCCTGCTCTCTGAGGGTGATTAAATATTTCCAGTTGGTTTCTTGAAGTGGACTGTGGTTCCACTGTTCCCACTGCCTTCTGAAAGGCAGCAAGTAGACCCGCACGTGATAGGCCAGGTGCTGGTCGAGCATTTCTAACGCGGCACCTCGGAGCCCGGCCTGCTCTGTGGCTGCTCGGGGGACAGGTGAACAGCGAGTCTGCTCCTAAACGTGCTTTCGTTGCGGTCAGTGAAACGTGCCGGCTCAGAGGGTCTGGACGGCTCGCTCACCCCGTCTGTTAGGGCACGTGAGCTCCCTCCGGGAGGGCAGGGCCGCGAGGGTCCCCGCGCAGCGCTGTGCCCCAGCCCCCGAGAGGCGCATCTCCGTAGCGATGCGGTGAAGACCAGCCCCTCGCCACTCGGCCTCGCTGTGCGCTGACCGCAGGGATGCGCTGTGACCGGGGCTCCGCCCTGGGGCCGCCTTGCTGCGCTCCCTGAGCACCTCTGGCCGCGACTTTGGTTCCGTGCCCACTGGCGCTGACTGCTGGCGTAGTTCAGGGCTGTGCCCTGCCCCGCAGGCCCGGTGCTCCATGCTAGCGACGTGTCCCTCCTCACACTAAGCTCGAAAGTCGGCCTGTTTTGGGACGTGAGTGTGAGTGACGTCTAACGTCGGCAGTCCCGTAGCAGCGGGGCAGGCTTGTGGCGCGGTGCGCTGACGTCTGGCGTGCTCCCCAGCTCGTGGACCTGCCTGGTGGACCTGGAGGGCCTGAACATGCGCCACCTGTGGAGGCCCGGCGTCAAGGCGCTGCTGCGCATCATCGAGGTGGTGGAGGCCAACTACCCCGAGACGCTGGGCCGCCTGCTCATCCTGCGCGCGCCCCGCGTCTTCCCCGTGCTCTGGACGCTGGTAGGTCCGCTGCCGCTGGCCGGCTCCGACTGCGGCCCGGCCAGGTGGGAGCCCAGAGCCAGCTCGGGCAGGTGGACGTCCTCGCGCTGGAGCGGGGAGGGAGCCCGCGCGCCTCAGCACGGACCTGCCGTGCGGCCCTGACAGCAGCCCTTCTCGTGACCAGGTCAGCCCGTTCATCGACGACAACACCAGGAGAAAGTTCCTCATTTACGCGGGGAACGACTACCAGGGCCCCGGGGGCCTGCTGCATTACCTGGACCAGGAGGTCATCCCCGACTTCCTGAGCGGGGACTGCGTGGTGCGTACGGCGCGGCGGGGCCGTGGTGGGCTGTCCGCTGTGGTCCTTTGGTCTGTTCGTGGCACCGCCTCATGCAGGGTTAGACTGGTGGGGCCGCTGCGGTGGTCACGGGTAGCGTGCCTCTAGCTTTGCTGTAAGGACCAGCGAGAGTTTGTTTTAGAAGCTGATGTAACTGCGACTTGCTTTACTCTCCCAGCTTCGTGTGGCTCAGGCTTTTAAACTGTTTGGGAGTTTAAGTTTGATTAAAAGTTTAGATTGACTCAGGGTTCCCCCTTGACAGTGAATGGAGGACAGAGGTGGGTAACGTTTCTAAAAGGGTAACCTTAGGCTCAAGTCTGCGTTTGTGCAGATTTGATGTTTTTAATCATGAGCTGTAGTAACCAGACCATGAGCGGGCAACAGATTCGGCTCCTGAAGGGCTTCTCAGCTCAGGGCCGCTGCCGCCACCAGTCGCCCTCTTGAGATGTGTGCGTGCTGGACGTGACTCATGCGTTCAGCCAGTGGTGTGGGCTTTAGGGCAGGTGGAGGCATGGAGTGTCCTCAGCAGCATTTGAACTCAGACCTCAGTTCACAGTCTTGCTTTAAGGGTCAAAGGTGTGAACTCAGTGCCATGCAAAGAGCCCGTCAGTCATGGGACCCACTTTCTCCGGTGCCATGAGGCTAAACCATGGACAGTGGATGTTCCAGAGAGGGTCACCCGACTGCTGAGACCTGCAAGGGCAGAGGACCCTGGGGCGAAGGACGCTCAGGGGTGGTACCCCCAGCAGGGCGAGCCTTGCCCTGGCCTCCGACCCTGGTGTGGGGAGCAGGGTCAGCAGCTCAGTCCCACTGCATGGCCAGCTGCCCATGTGCCTGCCGTGTGCGGTGGCCTCCGGGGCCAGCAGCAGAAGGTGTTCGATTTTGTGCAGAGTCATTGTTTGAAGTCAGTGACGCCCTGTGCAACGAACAGAGCCTAGCTCCGCTTAGCCTGCGTCAAGCACGTTTAGAGGTCCTTTCATGGGGGCTGGCACCGCAGACTCCTCGCTGCTTCCTTCTCTAACCTTCTGTCTGGACTCTAATTGCTTCTAATGAAAATAATGCCTGTGGTTGTGGAGAATTAAACTCTTCTCGACAAATGTTCCTCTGCAGAGTGATACAAATGCGTCTAATTCTTACATCACCCCAGCCTTGGGAGCTGAGTCTTGTATCTCTGCCAGATAGTATGAATTCTGAGTAAATCAGCTTCCCCGGTTCTCATTTATTTAAAAGCGACACACATGTATTTAAGTGTTGGAACAATTATCTTGCAAAGTAGAGATCTTCACGGCGTGGCCGCGTCCCCATTCCTCGGGTCGTTCCCCGGAAAGCGTGCGGCAGGCGCTCGCGGGGCCTCGCTGCTCAGGGGGCCTTGTGTTTGCCTTTCCAGTGTGAAGTGCCAGAGGGCGGACTGGTGCCAAAATCTCTGTACCGGACTGCGGAGGAGCTGGAAAACGAAGACCTGAAGCTCTGGACCGAAACCATCTACCAATCTGCGAGTGTCTTCAAAGGCGCCCCGCACGAGGTACTGCGGCGCCACCCCCAGTCTCCCTGTGGGAGGGTCGAGGCGCTTCTGCTCGTGGCTTTTTGTCAGACACGTTTTCTGCGCAGGCAGCTGTGATGTGCAGCAGGAGGTGTGCGACTGGATGTGGGCACACGCCCACCAGCACCTTCCGCGCCCCGCTGGCCCTGGGGCCCCCAAGCCCTCTGGCGGCAGCGTCCAACGGTCCTGTCTTGTGTGGGTTCACTTGCTTTGCTCCTGCATTTTGCACATGAGTGAGAGCAGTGTTTGTCCCTGCGCTCTGGTTCCACCCGTGTTGTCACGTGGCAGGGGCTCGTTTTTAGAGCTGACTGGACTCCGTTGTGAATGTGCTACGTACGTCCTGTCACTCTTGTGACGCTGGCACTCGGTTTGCTCCCGTGTCTTGGCTACTGCACGTGGTGCCGCGGTGAACGTGGGGACACATATCATTTCAGGCCATTTCCGTGATCTGCGGAGAGCCTCCCGGCAGCGGGCTTGCTGGGCCTGCAGCAAGTGTTTATAGCACTGAGGAGCGCTGTGCAGTTCTCCAAAGTGGCCGCACCCTTTGCTGTCCCAGCAGCCACGCAGGCCCCCTCGCCACACCCTCGCCAGCACTTGCTTCTGGTCTTCGTGCTGACAGCCATGCGTACAGGCTGGAGATGACACCTCCTTGTGGTTTCGACTTACATTCATGTCCCTGATCACAGGCGACGGGAGCGTTTTTTCACTGTGGTCTCCGTCTGTGGATGTTTCTGACCTTTGGCCTCTAAGTACATGTCGCCACCATGTAACAGGCCCCTGAGGACAGGAAGGGGCCTCCACCCTGATGGGAGCCTCTGGCCAGTGACCCCATTTACTGGAGACACTAACACTGGACAGCCAGCCAGTCAGTCCCTCCTTGTGGGAGACTTCTGACTCCTGAATTTATTTTATTTATGAATTTTATTTTAACGTTAATGAGGACCCATTTCATTTGCTCTTGTTTCTGCTCTTGGTTATATCTCTTCGAAGAGAATTGCTCTTTTTTGTAAGTGATGAATGGAGTGAGGAGAAATAGCAGCTCTTTTGTGCCTCTCGCCGTCCCTGTGCTGGGGAAGCAAGAGCCTGGGTTCTTACATCCATGTCAGGAGGCTGAGGCTGGGGGTCGCCTGTTCCTCGACTGCCTGGCCGGATATGGCTCGGGCTTGTTGACTGGACAGCACCCTCCGTGGGGCCGGTCAGTGAGCACTGGCCCACCCAGGAGACAGGCACCTCTTGCTGTGGCTGGCCCGTCGCGTGGGGACCAGTGGGGACAGGTGGTGACGGTGCAGTGGGTTGAACAGTGAAGGTGATTCAGGGAGCCTCCCTCTGAGACCCCAGGGAGATGTCACCTCCCAGCACTGCCTTGAGGATCGTGTGTTCGTTTCTTACCTGGAGGCAGGGCTTGGGGAGGCCGTGCTTGTCTGTCTGCCTCTGGGAGCTGTCGTTCTTGCCCAGGAGAGAGAGATGTGACATGTGTCTCGAGTCACAGGCTCTCTGAAATGGGGAGCCAGGTTTCCTACAGTCAGACCTTCAGTTCTGCTCTGGGGAGTCAGGAAAGCAAACTTAGCAATAGGGACACCCCCAAAATGAAGTCTCAGGAAACGTCCTCCCTGGGGTGCAGAAGGGTTCAGAGGCGCGCCCTGCAGAGGTGGCGGGTGGGTGCAGACACACACTCCAGGGCCGGAGGTCGCGTCCTGGGGCGACAGGAACAACCATTATGAGCGTCTGAATAGAACAGGTAAAGGTGCTTCCTCCTCCTCTGTCCCTGCCTGCGCACCTTCATTCCCGCTATGCCTTCCCTTTACAAAAGGAAAAGAAAAGGCAGGAGACTGAGGTCTCAGGAGAGCTCTGCCCCCGCAGCCACTGTGCTGCAGAGAGGGTGGGTGGGGACGGCCCTGCTGCACCCGGAGCAGCCCCGTGCTCTGCGGCAGCGACACGTGGAGGGGCTGCAGGGAGGGTCCCTGAGCACACAGGAGGCTGCGGGCAGCACCCAGGCCCTGGCTTCCGTGGGGTTTTTCAATGAATGCATAACTTTTTGCAGCTGGTTTTCATTCTTGCGTCCCACCCACACTAATATCTTGAAACTGTGACTTCGAGCATTCCCCGCTGGGATTTGGTGGGGCCGCCATGTAGAGTCCAGTTTTCAGATTGACACACAACAGCAGGGCCCTTCCCGCAACCCATGCCACCTGTCCCCTCCCTCCCATGAGCCTCCGTGCACACGCTCCCGGGGACCACCCGTGCTGAGCCTGCCGCAGGGCTGCTGCTGCACCATCGAGCGTTCTTGTTCCCTCTCCCCCACGCCTCGGACCCGGGTCCACGGGCTTTATGTGGCCCCTCAGCTGCTGGGCCACAGGATGCGGCCACCGGGGTTATTCCTGTTTTGTAACAGTAGGACATTTTCAGAGCCAGGACCAGTGTGTCTGAGCTGTCGCTGGTTCGGTCACAGGACTTGTGACTATAGGGGTGCACGAGCCCCTGGGCTGCAGAAGGGTTCGGAGGAGTTTGGCGGGAACCGCAGAGAAAGGATGGGGAGGGCGTGGGGCCGCACGGGGCCAGGCCAGGGCGGTCCGCTGGGGGCTGCCTCTCTGCCCTCACACCTCCCAGGTCCATGCAGGGCCACCTGCGAGTCTGCTTGGTCACATGCCTCTTCTTCCAGATCCTGGTTCAGATCGTGGACGCCTCTTCGGTGATCACTTGGGATTTTGATGTGTGCAAAGGGGACATTGTCTTCAATATCTTCCACTCCAAGAGAGCGCCACAGCCACCCAAGAAGGACTCACTGGGGGCCCACAGCATCACTTCCCCTGGAGGGAACAACGTGCAGCTGATCGACAGGGCGTGGCAGCTGGGCCGGGACTACAGCATGGTGGAGTCGCCTCTGGTCTGCAGGGAAGGAGAGAGCGTGCAGGTGGGTGGAGCGGGCGTCCTCTGCCAGCCCGCCTGCCGCCCCGTGGAGCAGAGGCACGCGGCTCCTGTTGCGCACGGAGCCACTCGGGAACCAAGAAGGAAAGAACTGCGGCCTCGGCAGTGGGTCTGGACAGACTCCAGGCTTCTAATGTGGGGGGTGTTCTCCCCAGGCGTTGGCAGCGACGCGGTGGGGGTGGGGGGAGGCCAGAGTGCATGGATACTGCCGGGGTCACGAGTTTTCCTACAGGATGTCCCCACACATGGAGATTGTCCCCTTCAGAGCACAAGCATCCTGAATAGAAGCCAGGAGCAGCACTCAAGGAGCTTTAACTGTCATCACCAAGATTCTGATTCACTGAGAACGTGCTCCCTTCTGGCAGGTTATTTCAAGAGCTCGCGCTCAGTGCACTGGCTCTGGGGGCGTCTGGCCTTCGGCGCATGATTTTGCTGCCTTTACGGTTTTCCGGATAAACCTGTCAGACTTCTAAGGCTTTAGAAGCAGAAGAGGATTTTATTCCACTTCTAAACCTGTTTTCAGTTGTGTCAGAATGTTTAATTCCAAATCAGTGGAGAAAGTCATTTTCATAGGTCGACGTTCTAATTTAGTCTGGAGTCCTGTCACCCATCATGTGCTGGTGAGATCATCAGAAACATGTCCCAGAGTATTGTCTGGTCCCAGTGACCTTGTTGGACTTCCTCAAGGTCGAGTGAGCCCCCCAGGGTGCCTGTCCTGCCAGGCGCTGCTTCCCTTGGGTAGGTGGCCTCTCCATGAGGCTGCTCGTCCCTGGAGCTCGGGCTGGCGTCCCCCCCAGAGGCTGCCCCTGGGCGGACCCCAGGGAGGCAGTGGGGTGCAGCCACGCTGGAGCCTGGGAGCGCACTGACGCGCTCCTGGTCCTGAGCGACCCCACCTCGTTCCAGGGCTCGCACGTGACCCGGTGGCCAGGCTTCTACATCCTGCAGTGGAAGTTTCACGGCACGCCCGCCTGTGCCGCCACCAGCCTGCCCCGCGTGGACGACGTCCTGGCCTCCCTGCAGGTGTCCTCTCACAAGTGCAAAGTGATGTACTACACGGAGGTCATCGGCTCCGAGGACTTCAGGTGCCCGCTGTGGGCTGCGGGGCGGCCTTTGGCCGTGACCAGCGCCAGCTCACGTGGCATCGTGCGCAGGGAGTGTGGGCGATGGGAGCATGAGCTTGGGGCCTTGGCGCCACCCGTCCGCTGTGGGGCTGCAGGGGGCGGCTGCTGGGTCCTCACCCCCCACCCGCCGTGCCGTTGCAGAGGCTCCATGACCAGCCTGGAGTCCAGCCACAGCGGGTTCTCGCAGCTGAGTGCCGCCACCACCTCGTCCAGCCAGTCCCACGCCAGCTCCATGGTTTCCAGGTAGTGCCCGCCGCCTGCCCACGGAGGGACCGCCGCCGCCGCCCGCCGCGCAGACTCCTCGTCCTCTAGGCAGCAGTGGCCCTCGGATGGCAGCGTAGTGTCTGAGCCCGGAGCCGTCCCAGGCAGTGTACCCCGACGCTCACCAATAGCCATAGATTTTGTAGACAGTTGCACAAAACCAACCAGCACAAGGGCTCTCGAGAGAAAAGCGGTTTATGCGCCAGTTCGGAGACGGACTTTTCTCAAACGCTGATGCAAACAGTGTTTCGACAACCTCCGCGGCTGTCAGCTGTGAGCTCCGCCACCCTGGCCCGTCTGTCCCGTCTGTCCCGTCCGTCCACCTGTCCGTCCGCGCGGCAGAAGCTGCCCGCTCGCCGCCTCCCTGCCGCCACCGCACCAGCACGGCCCCGGCTCCCCGCTGGCCGGGCCGCCGGGCGCCTTCCTCGTCGGACTCGGACGCCGCTTAGGTCGCAAGGACTCGGGGGCGGCCCCTGGAAGGGCCAGCCCGGCTCCAGGGCCCAGCCGTACCCTCTGTTTCCAAGCGGGACGGGACTTTCGGGGACTCCCCAGGAGGCCAGGAAGAACGCCGCCATCATTAAACGTTATTGTCTTTTGCTCCTTTCCAGTGTCCTTTAAGAGCAGGGTTTTTCTGAGCGGGAACTCGGGCAGCAGGCTTCCCTCCCCGCCGGGCCTCAGGTCTGCACTCGGGAGCCTGTGCCCTCTGCTCCGCGAGCCCCGTCCTGCTATCCCCGAAGGGCCTTTGATCTCAGCCTAAGTCTAAGGCCTGTGCGGTCAGCCAAGCCGCTTTCTTGCCCGTGGACCTCGGCAGGCTGGGCTCGAGGGGCCGCTGCTGCCAGAGAAGTCGAGGAGGAGCGCGTGTGTGCGTGCGTGCGTGCGTGCCTGCTTGCCTGCCTGCCTGCGTGCCTGTGGGCGGCGCCTGCGCGCCGCGTCGGCACAGACGTGCTTGAAGGGCAGGCTCTCGGAGCCGCAGGTGGGCGTGCAGACGGGCCTCCCTCCTGACCGCGGCTCCCTGTGGCTCTGGCTGCCGCTGTCTCCGCCTGCCGAGGTAGCACAGGCACCTCCAGGGTGAAGGTGTGAGGCGTGCGTGACAGTCATGCTTCAAAGGCAGGTCCAACCCACGCAGCAGCCCCCACGTGTGACGGGCACGGCCTGGGTGGCGTGAGGACTGCAGTGGGGGGCGGTGTGGGGCATGCATGCCTGTGGCCAGGGCGGCTGCCTGCCCTCGGTTGTGCCCCCATCAGACGGCCTTGCCGGCCCTGGAAGCCGGTTTCCAGAAAGCTCGGTAGTGGACAGCTGCCCGCCAGTGCTGCTTCCTTCTCCACCTATGAGGACCTGAAGATGGTCCCCCTTCTCTCTCTTTCTCTGTCTCTCTGTGTGTCTCAGATGGCGGTTTTGCTGACAGCGGCCAAGGAAAGGCTTCACTGGACGGTTACTTCAGTCCAGGGATGTCTGTGGAACTCTTGGCATTGCAGCCACCCCTCCCTCCCCGAGGCTGAAGACCTGTTCTTTTTAAGTGAGCAGAAGTGGCCCTGGTTTGTCCCCAGAGGGTTTGATGCCTCAGAGTTCAGAGCCCAGCAGGCTCATGCCTGCAGGGCCACCCTGAGTAACGGCGCTGGCCTGCTCGTGAGGCCTGGGCGCCTGGCGCCCCGTCCCCGCTCAGTGCTGCGTCCTTGTCCTTCTTCACACTAACGTCCCTCTGGTTCCTCCCTCTGCTACTGTCTGAATTGATCTCCCTTCCCAATTTCATTCTTTGCATATCAACTCCTGTAAATGTTTTGTAAACATATTACCTCACTCTTGGTAATACAATACTGATAGTCTTTACAAGATTTTTTATTGTTATCAACAATAAATGTGAACTGTTTAAAGAACAGGTGATCTTTTTCTTCCTAGAGGATGATGTTCTCGGGGGAACTGAGCAAGATCCTGGGGCTGGGGCGCCAAGTCTGGGAGTCCCAGTCCTGCCCACAGTCGCATGGGCAGCCGCCACGTGAGGCCCACGTGGTTCTTCCCTGCTGGGCCCTAGGCAGGTGTCCCCAGAATGCTGCTTCAGGAATCCCACAGGGGCCTCTGGAAAATAAAACGGGCAGGTGTGGCTTCAGGTGTGGCCCCTCCCTGTGGGGCCAGACGCTGGTGGATGCTGCCGGGCCATCCCTTTGCTCTCAGCATCTGTCCTGGACGGGAACACCCGGGGCAGGAGCAGGGGCCTGGGCCATGAGGGGCAAACAGGCTTCCTTCCCACTGCAGGACTTCCGATGACCGCGCCAGCCTGCATTCCAAGGACAGGCAGGTTTCTCAGGGACCCTCCTGCAGCCTGCTCCTGCCACCTGCGGCGCTGTGCCGGGTCTCGGCGGGGTGGGGCAGGGCAGGCAGTGCGCAGTGAGCGCTGGCCTCCCCAGGCCACACGGTCAGGTCTCTGGGAGACGGAGACCTTCCGTGTGAGTGGCCTTCAGTAGCGCACGTGCTCGCTCCTGGGACCGCCCGCCGGGCAAGGCACCTTCAGGGGAGCAAGGGGACCAGAAGGGAGGTGCAGGCCAGTGGGGAGAAGTGGCCAGGACGCTGGAGCAGACGGACAAGCTCATAAACACGCCGCAGAAAAGAGGGAGCTCTTGAAACCCACTTGATTCTGAGTTTATGAAATACTTCTGCATGAAAACACCAGAAAAGTGCCGAGGCCAAGTCCTTCCAAAGCCGAGCTGAGGAGCAGACCTCCCACAGTGGAAATGGAGCTGGAAGCGGACTGAGACCCAAGGAAAACGGTGCACCCTGGTGGAGTAGCGGTTAGATCCGCCGCCTCCAGCCAAGTGAGGTCCACGATCCCCGCCAGGACCTTGGGTTCGTGTCCCAGGCAGGGGTGCAGCCAAGATGAGCGACTAACTTAGTACTTCTTTCTCCTCTCCCTGCCTGCCTACTCACCTTCGTTCCTGCCGCACCTTTACTTTAAAAAAAGAACTCAGGAGGTGACAGAACTCGCAGAGTTAGAAATGAATGAAAAATCACTTTAAAATGAAGACCGGTCAGAAAGAACAGCGTGCGTGCACACAGGCGATGCCGTAGAGAAATGGCAGGCACCGAGGATACATGAGTCAGAGGAGGAAAGTGAAGGAAGAGGTAGACTGTCCCCTGTGGAGGTCAGCCGAGGTCACGCGGTGACTGAGAAGGGCACAGCAGGCCCCCTGGCGGGGAGGAGGTTTCTGACGTTGGGCTTTGTTTCCAGAAGAAAATGGGGTTGTTAACGATTTTCAGAGAAATGGAGATGGGACGTGACTTTCAACGTAAAGGGGCTGAGCAAGGGTGGGCCACGGTGCATTGCCCAGGACCTCCTGACAGTGGCCAGTAGGACGGGATGAGTGGCCACTTGCCGGGCGCCCCAGCACAGCTCTCCTGGGCTGGGGAGCAAGGAGCATGTGCAAAGAATTGAAACGCTAGTCACGTTAGTGGCGGAGTGTTTATCTGCTGAGTCTTGGTGTGTGGTGTGTGTGCGCACATTTACATGTGGTGTGTGCACATCACTCGCGTACACGCACATAAAAATACATATAATACCAAGATCAGAATAGTCCTGTTTGTGCCTGTGAGTGGCACGTGTGTGTTGTGTACGTCAAACAGTGGCCAGCCAGCTGGGCCCCCAGCACCCAGGCTGTGTCTGTGAGCGTCAGCCCCCTCCACGCGAATGCAGACACGCCGTTCATTCCAGGTCTGGGGCAGGAAAGGGGCTCAGAGGCTGGGACACCTAGACACATCAGATCAGAGAGCAGAAATGGCCAGGTCATGTCCAGAAGGCATGAGCGTGTTCGAGCTGTGAGTGCATGACGTCACCAGAATTTGCAGATGAAACATGCCCCCTCCAGAGAACCGTGGGTGACAGTGACTGAAGCTGGTACGTGCCAGGAAGCAGGACTCATGCCGCCTTCCTGAGCTGCAGATGGGGAGATGTACTGGGAAGGCGTCCCCCCAGTAACTGAAAGGGCAGGACACCCCGGTGGGTGGTGGGTGCAGAAATGTGCATTGGTGCTGCTGGGATCAGAGGGAGAAGACTGGGACCTCCAGTGTTCCCGACACTGACGTGAGTGCTCAGGCCTGTAAGGACGCTGGATGTGTGCTCAGCCCGTCGTCCATGCTGTAGGGGACATACTGTAGGAAGACACCCAAACTGCAGTGCGAGGGAGACTGAGCTCTGCTGCTCCGGGCGCTGGGCCCGGGCTGGGGTGAGCAGGCTGCATGCGTGTGGTGGGCAGTCCTGTGCACCCCCACTGTGCCCACCCGTCTGTGGTCTTAGGTGAAAAGCCCTGTCGTTTTCAGTTAGGGCTTTAGGCCAGCTGAGTTTGTCTTAGAGGAGTCACCCCGGTTCTTTAATGGCGATCTTGGGTTTTCTTCTGCGAATCTCTGGGCGGGGACGGAGAACAGACCGGCCTGGCCTGTGTGGGTGTCTGGCAGTAGCTAATGCGAACCTGAGTTTGTTGTGGCCGTGCCCAGGGCAGCCAAAGCAGAGCAAACTGGCAGCACGGGAGGTCCAAGCCCGGCCCTGTAAAGCTCTGCCCTTGCCTGGAATTTCGCTGGGAACTTGCCTTAGGGTTTCACAAAACAGGAGCCCTCAATATTCAACTGACTGACCTCCAGGCCCCAACCAGCTGCCAGAGTCAGCTGTTTCTGAACCAGGAAGGAGCCTGAGGGCCGGCGGCAGAAAGGAGGCCCCTCCCTGGCCATCCACAGAGCCCAACTTGGACGAGAAACCTGGCTGCCGCTGAGCCCTGCTCTCGCTCTCCCAGGCGGGGCTGTAGCGGGAAAGCCTGGGAGGGAGGCCGGCTCAGGCCTCTGCTGAAGCCACCTTGTGGCCACTGCCGGGATGTGCAGCTGGGACCTGCCGCTCTGCCAGCTCCACCCGCTTCAACAGGCTGCAGATCCCCAGCTTCAGGCTGCTGGGATCCCGTGTGCACGTGTGTGTGTGCGTGCGCGCACGCACTTCAGTGTTTCTCCCACCAGTGGTTTATCCTCACTTGGGAAGAACATCAGACGCTCGGAGAGCTGGGAGAGAGCACAGAGGGGTCCAGTTCTTGCGTACTCAGGGAGGAAGGTGAAGTACAGGGAGGGCCCCTCCAAGCAGGAGGCTGAGGGTGCTGCATGCCCTTTGACCTCCCGAGTCCAGGCTTCTCGGGGAGCAGAAGCCGTGTCCGAAGGTCCCCTGACCCTTCCGTCCTGCTCACTGACAGCGAGCACACGAGCCAGCGCCGGGCTCTGGTGCAGGGGTGTGCGGCGTGCAGCCCCGGGGACTGCCTGGAGAGGCTCGGGGTTCGGGCAGCGTGGGGATGCTTTCTTCCCTCGGAGCAGGACTGAGCGCCCCTGAGAGCCCAGGCGCCCCAGAGTGAGGGCCCACGGCTGGCTGACGATGGCGGTGGTGGGGCCAAGGCCTGGGCAGCGGCCCCTGGGGGGAACAGGGCCACTTCGTTGGCGCCAGTGTCTGAAAGACTGGGGCCTTCACTGGTGCTCCAGACCCGCTTGGCCTGGACCCCACTTGGTGGAGCCCCGGGAGGCGCAGCGCCTCTCGTGCAGGGTCCTCGGACTGGATTCACAGACCAGAGCATTTCCGGAGTCGTGCACACTGACGGGGCGAATGTGTGCTGTACACACACACACGTGCGTAGATGCCCACATGCACACACGGACACATGCACTCAGACACGGGCACACACAAGACACGTGCACAGACGGGCACACGTACACACAGACACGGGCACACACAAGACACGCGCACAGACGGGCACACGTACACACAGACACGGGCACACACAAGACACGTGCACAGACGGGCACACGTACACACAGACACGGGCACACACAAGACACGTGCACAGACGGGCACACGTACACACAGACACTGCACACACAGACACACACACGGACACACACACATGGACACACGCGCACATGGACATACGTAGATTCCCATACACAGAGACACATGCACACAGGACACATACGTGTAGATGCCCACACGCACACACGGACATGAACACCCAGACACGGACATGTGCACACACAGACACTGCACACACAGGCACTGCACACACGGACACACGCACACAGAAACACACGGACACTGCACACAGGGACACACACACATGGACATATGTAGATTCCCATACACAGAGACACATGCACACAGGACACACACGTGTAGATGCCCACGCGCACACACGGACATGCACACCCAGACATGGACACGTGCACACACGGACACTGCACACACGGGCACACGCACACAGCCCCCACAGACCACACGGCTCCCCCGGAGAAAGGGCGTCAACACAGAGAGGAGGAAACATCATCACTGAACAACCGGTGTCCTCGACCGACTTTGTCCTTGTGAGAAGCCTGTTGCCAGGTCCAGGACGGCGTTGCGAATCTTGATAAGCTCAAGATTTGGGGCGTCCTGGTGGAATAGCAGTTAGTCCGCAGCCTCTGGCTGGCAGCGTCCATGCGTGCCCCAAACACCGGGGCCAGGGGACCACTCAGGATGAGCAACTCACTAGTTCTGTAAAATGCTGCTCCCTGCTCTCTTCTCCTGCCTGCTCTTTTCCATAAAAATGTATAAAACATGGAGGTTTTGCCTTGGGGTAAGGTCAGCCCCTCACAGGAACCCGGTCACGGGATGAAGGGAATGGGGCCTCGGTGGGGCTGCTGTCCCAGGACAGGCCTCCCGCAGTTCCAGGGTCTGCTGGCCGGGCAGGCCCTTCCCACATGTACACCCCGAACCCCACGATCCCGGTCCAAGCGCCCCTGGGACCACAGCTCCTCCAGGCCCGGCTGCCCTTAGTGTCTTTCCTTGGGGGTCGCTCACGCTCCTGACGCTGCCGTTAGACTTTCCGACGGGACCCGCACACGCCCTCCCTCCGTGTGGTCTGTACTTGATTTGTATTAAAGTTCCAAAAATCCTCTTTAGTATGAAAAATTTCCAACACCTAGAAGCATCTACCCTCCCGGGCCCCCATCTATTCTTAACAGTGGCTGACATTTGACCACATTTTTTCTCATCCGTTTTTTTTCTTTTTAAAGAAAATGACCGCCTTCGTGGCCTTTCCTCCCTAAAGTATTTGAGCACACGTATCAGTTAACAAATGATAGCCCCCTAATGACACTTAAAGCCCGGTCCCTGTTCAAATCTGTCTAGTTCCCCGATGACGTTTACAGGCGACTGCGAACTGGGACCCAATCAAAGACGGAGCTTTGCTCTTGGTTTTGAGTCTCTCATGTCTCTTGAATCTAGAGCAAGACCTGCCTCCCCGACTCTTTCTGGAAGGAAGCAGGCAGGACTGAAGGAATGAAGGCGAGAAGGCAGGCAGGAAGAGGAGGAAGCCCTTATTTATTTAACTGTTCATCTCACTTGCTCCTCCGGGACCCAGGTTATGGCCTAGATCCTTGGGGTGGGTGTGGACTGCGCCTCCGAAGTCGCTGACAACGCCTGTGCCACCAGGACGCACCTTAATATTTGTTTTAAAAGACCGGGGGGAAGGAAGAGGAGGAAGAGGCACTTTGATGTACTCATGTATTTGGTTGTGCCCTCTGGTCCCAGGTCACGAACCCAGGTCCTAGGACTGCACATGGCCCACATCCTAGCCACAAACTTCGTGCTGAGCCACCAGCGCGCCCCTTTGGTTTTTGTGACGTGGATGGTGGAAGAGACGCACTGAGCCGGGTGGCCTATGGAGCATACACCCTTCTGATGACTGATGGCTTCCTCTTGCTGTCACCCGCTTTGCTGGGTCACGCTGGCTCTGAGCCGGAAGTGGGATCTGTGCCAGGGGTGCACGGCCCCAGCTTAGGCATTTTGGCGGGTGTCTTACAGGGAATGCATCACATCAGAACACACCCCGGGGCCATGCAGGCGGGGTCCTGAGGTTGGTCCCTGGGCTCGGGCTGAGAGTGGGCCCCCTCTTGGGGGCCATCAGGTAATGCAGGGGGGACACAGGGCACAGGGTGAGCCCTGGTGCCCAGCCCATCTGTCCTCAGTGCCCACACATGCCCCTGCTCGAGTCGAGCTTTCAGCACAGTCGTTTCTCACTGGCACTCAGATCGCATTGTTGGCTGGTGTTTTTCTGAGGAATTTTCCTCACCAGCGGGGCCATTTCCTTGTCCTTAAATGCACCTTCTCGAAAGGCAAGGGTGACAGGTATTCTCCTCATAGCGCATTTTCAGATTAAGGGGTTAGCGTGACAACTTTCAAAAAAGGCCAGTAAGGCTTTGTGTGGTCTCTGGCGTTTCTTTTTTGAAGATCATGATGGACTGGTGGCTTTCTGCGCCCCCACTGCGTGTCAACTCTAACCTTTCAATGCCGCAGCGCTCACGACTTTCGCCTGGTGCCCTGATCTGCGCTGTCTCCTGTGCCCACTGGCATGACCTCTGGTCTCGTACGTGTCCTTGTTTTCGGCACAGAGAGATGTCCCGAGTTCCCTAGACCTGCCCCCGGCGCTTCTCCCAGGAGCCCGATTCCTTTAGCAGAGAAGATTCTAGAAGCCCAAGTCAGAGCACTGCACGGGCCTTTGGTAAACAAAGCGCAGACACAGTTCCTGCCACCGAGTCCTCACAGCCCTGCTTCTTTCCTAAACCCAGAGTCAGGCTGCACACTGTGGGGGCGTCTTCCCAGACGGGGTGTCCAGCCGGCCTGCTGCCCGGGAAGGCCTGGCCGCTGCAAAGGGAGCTGTGTGGTTAAAGGGATGCAGCACTGGTCACCAAGGGGCCAAGGGGCCCAGGACAGGTCTCTTTCCCTACTGTGACCTGATCTTCCCTGGGACATACTTGGTGACCCCAAAAGCATGTACTAGGCCCATGCTCCTTCCACAAGCCAGGGGCCCTGATATTTCTTGGCATCTGTCTCCCGAGTGACTCATGCTGTGTGTTGACGACTGCAGGTGCTCTCACGGCCATGTGCACCAGGCCAGTGCTGTGTGCACAGGGCAGCCCTGAGCAGAACTGCCTGTGTCTGGCCCCCAAGTTCCAGGCAAGGCCGGCACACCCATCTTTGCCTCAGAATCCCTGTCTGCGGAAGTTAGGGCCTTGACTTCCAACCTCATACCCCATCTTTTTTTTTAAGATGCAGGCAGGAAAGAAGGTGAGCAGAGATGGGCAGGCAGGATGAGAGAGGAGGAAGAAATATTTTTCTTTAATTTGCTTGGTTGTTTGATGCCCTGGGTCTTGAACTTGGGACCTTGGGATGATTTGGATTGTGCCCAGTGAACTAAACTGCTATGCCACCAGGGCATGCCCAACCCCATCTTCTTGCTGGTCTGCTCGACCTCTCGGGCATATAATGCTCCTCCCTGGAGATCTACCCCCTCACCCCGAAGGTTTTCAGCACCCCGTTTCCACACGCACCTAGCCGCATATGAACCGCATCTAGGCTCAGGCAGACATCCCCTGAGTGATCATCTTCTCAGTGGAAGGAGGTCCCCCATGTGCTTGCAGTCTTTTGAGGCTCCAAACCTCAGGCCATCAACCTGTTGGTATTTCTTAAACTCGGGTCCTTGAGAAGCCATTTACACCTTTGTGACCTGCTTGGGTCATTTACGCTGGGGTTGAAAGTGCCCCAGCACTCAGTGTGGGCACGGGCAGGACATGGGGAACTCAACTAGGGCCAGGGTGGAGACCCAGAGCAAGGTGCTGGGGGTAGGCATAACCAACATGAGGGTGTGGGGGGGCTTGGGGGAGGGGAGAAGTGTTGGGGGTTTGGAAAGGAAAGTGGAAAGCCCAGGGCAGGCTTGGGGAATCTGTGCAGGGAAAGTGGGGTGGGGATTGGGGGAGTCTGCAGGGGAGGGTGTTGGTGGGCATCCGCATGAATCTGCAACGTTCAGGGCAAATGAGGAGGTGCCCCTATCATGTCAGGATTTTCTGCGAGAACTCCAGAAATGCATTTCTCAGAAGCTCACAAGGGTCCTGTCGGCTCAGCTTCCTGCTCCCTTCCTTCCTTGGGGCCAGTCTGGTCCTGCCCCAGGGCCTTTGCACCTGCCCCACCTGCAGCCCTAGCCAGGTCTTGGTGCGTGGCCTCTGCCCCTGGCATTTGGGCACTCTCCTCCCAAGTGACCCCTGTCTGTTTCATGCCCCATGACAACTGAGTCCCATATTGGCAGGTGGGGGTTGTTGAAGGAGGGCGGACATAGAATGGGTGCCAGGTCTTCAGACACTGGAGAGGCTTCGGCAGCAGGTGCTGGAAGAAGGGCTGGGTTGCTGAGCCTGGAGCCCAGGAGCCCTACTCTGTGTTGGCTGTTGCTGCTCCACGCTCGCCTGAACCAGGTGCCACGTCTCCATGCTGGAGGACACCAGGGCGACGGAGATGGGGGACACAATCAGGAGGGCTGGGAGCTGACCCAGGTGGCACTGGGGGCTCCGGATGTGGAGACAGAAAGTGGTGCCACGCTGGGGACAGTGCCTGCGACCTGACCTGCGGCTCTGCTGAGGGGGCTTTCAGGACGGGGACAGAGTGTGAGCAATGGGATGAACTCAGCCTCTCTGCTCCTGGGGAGTCAAGAGTGGCACGCTGTCACCAGCCCAGAGCCCTGGTCTGAGGAGCCGGCCTGGCAGGTCCTGGTCAGGTGCTCGCCCTCCCAGCACGCATGTGTGTGCACAGATGCATGAACATGTGTTTGTCTGTGTGCACATGTGCAGTGTCCTTATTATCTACATGTGTATGTGCTCATATGCGTGTGCGTCCCCGTGCAGTGTCTATTCTGTGTGTGCACCTGTGTTCCTGTGCCTGTATGTCTGTGTGAGTGAGGCCTGTCTGTCTCTGTGCACATGTGGGACCACAGGTGACCGGGATGGCTGCTCTCCATCTGGTCCCGTTGACAGCCCTCCCTGCCCCCAGTTCCACAGCCAGGCTCCCCTCCTCTGCAGTGGGACCCTCCTGGTTCCACTTCTCCACCAGAGCCTGGTCCAATGGGCGACAGTGCCACCTGCTGGAGCACATGGCCCCTCCATGTCACCTCTCCCACTGTGCCCGGTGCGGGGGTGGGGGGGTGGGGGTCCTGGTCCTTCCTGACTCTGCACCTTGCAGAATCACCCCCAGCTCCAGGAGCCCTGTGACCTGAGTGCCCCTTCCAGCAAGAGTATTGCCCCCATGTCCTCACATCGGTGCTCTGTTCTTTGTCTTCAAGAAGGAGAAGCTGAGGCAGTCAGCAGAGAACCTGGTGGCTTTGGAATCACTGTGGATCTCTGTGCCCGGAACATTCTTCCCTCTGCCTCACTCTTCTTAGATGCCACCTCCTCCAGGAAGCCTTCCTTCCTCTCATGGGAGTGGGCGCCCCTCCTCCATGCTCACCTAGCTCCATGTCCCCTTCCCCTTCCTGTCAGGTATACTCTCTGCAGTCCACCCGTCAGCCTCCCCCACCCCGCTGTGGGCCTCTGAGGGTCCATGTGTCTGTCTTGCTCATGCCCCTGGGACCAATCAAACCTCTAATTGTACAATGTTCAGTTAATTACAAGGGATGCAGAGCTGTGACTAGGGTCCAGGGCACAGCCGTCTGCTTGGGGTGTCCCTCCGAGGAAGATGCTGAGTGGGGCACCGTGGAGACAGGGCTTGTGTCTACCATGCTCACACATGATCGGGACCCTCGTCCATCAGCAGGCAGCCCTGAAGCTGGTCGCACCGCAGGCGGCTGGGCATCTATGGGTGCTGCTCACTGGGGTGCCGACTTGTTACCCTGGACCCCCTGCTGCCCTCCCACTATCCTAACCAGGGGGCCCTGCCTGCCAGTCATTCCTCTGCAGCCTCCGCAGCGGTTCCCCGTGCCCACGGGGCTGGGCGTCCCCAGACAGACGGGACCCAGCTCCATGGCCCCTCTCCCAGCCGCAGCATCTCTGGGCAGGAAGGACAGCGTTTGCTGGGAAAACGCTTGTGGGGCTCCCACTCAGTCCAGACGCGTGAGCCTGCTTGGCCACCTCTGTTGACACTGGGGGCGCTGGGGACCATCCTGGGTCACTGTCTCTGGGTGTGGGGGTCCGAGGTGCCCATCACTCCTATGAGTCATGGGGTCCCAGCAGTCCCCTCCTTGGAAGTCCTTGTGCTTCCCTCTTGTTCCTTCAGGTGGTGCCCAGCAGACAGGGGTTGGAGGCCACTCTGGGGACCTGGCATGGGTCCTTAGGGCAGGAAGGGCCTCGTCAGGGAGCAAGCGAGGTTTGTGTGCGGAGTCCGGAGCCAGTGCGGCCCGCAGCCCACGCCCCAGCTGTTTCCCACTAGGGGCGGGAGGAGCCCTGGCAGAGACACCTGGAAACACCCCCAGAGGGGCCACCAGCATCCTGGGAAGTCATTGTGCGGGGCGGGGGACCACAGACTCTCAGACTTTGGGAAACAGAGAAGTTGGGAGAATGGGACCTGGGTGTTGGCCAGTGGACTCTCTCAGCCCAGGGACTGAGGCACTGAACCCCCTGTCCCAACACCCAGCCGGCGTTTCCTCTTCACAGCGCCTTGGGACCGGACACACTGGGCCTCCCAGGCTGTGCCCAGGGCCTGGGCCTCTGTGGGGTGCTGTGGGGGTGACTTTGGGGGCTGGGGGCAGGAAGAAGGCGACTGCCCACTGCTTTCCTTTCCTTTCTACTGCTTCTCCTTCCTTGAACAGACCCCTCTCATGCTGGAGGTACAGGTATGGGGAGCTAGGGGCACCCCTTCTGAGCAAGCCCTGCCTCGCCCTGCATGCCGGCCACACGTCCCCACCCCAGCGCCCAGGACACATGAGAGAGAGCGCTTTCCCGTCCTGCCTGGGTGGGGACTGTCGAGAATGCTGCGGCATCCAGACCAGGGTCCCTGTGACTCTCAGTTGGCACTTGGCTGCTGAGTGACCCGTCATAGAGGCGGTGGTGAGGTTCAGAGAGCCCTCTCGGGCAGCAGTCCAGCCCTATCCCCATGGCCAGTGTCCCCCGCGTCTTCCTGTGGGGGCCTGTGGCTGCTGGAAGGTCCCCTGATATGCCCTGTCCCACGTCAGACCCCGTGACTGCCAGCCCTGCCCAAGCACTGCTCGCGACAAGTGCTGAGCCCCCCGCGGGCCTCCCCTGGTGGCGCCAGGCCTTGGGAATCTGTCATTGCCGACAGTTCAGTCACTGCTGGCCGGCTAGAGTCTGGTCGCCATGCTGCCTGCACGGGGCACCCAAGAGAGTCCCTGGCCGCGGGCCCCGCGCATGGAGGTCCAGAGACCTGTTTCCTCCGGGCCTTGCCCGTGAAAGGTGGACTGCGGGGGCCGGGCAGAGCCGCCCCTGCTCCCTCACCCGCGGGCACCGGACCGCCGGGCTCCTGTGATGCAGCTCTGGCCGGGCAAGTGGACCTTCCTGACGCCCACACGATGCCGGGAGGGCAGTGGCCCCAGCAGGGGACACAGGACAGCATGGTCCTCGTGACCACCTGCTTTGTCTTCCTGGCAGACAGCGTGGGTTTCATGCCGTTGCATTTCTCGAGGATCCTCAGCGCTCCTATTTGACAGTCATTTCCTCATTATTTCCACTTCCACTTCCACTGGGATGGTTTCAAATGGCCACCGGCTGATTGTCTCTTCGTTTGCGTTCGCTGCACCATGTTTGGGATCAGGTCTGCAGACTCAGCGGCGCAGAGCGTCTGATCCGCCCCTCGCGGCCCTCCCGGGCCCTCCCGGCCCCTCCCCGGCCGCCCCGCCCTCCTCCGCCCCCACCCCGCCCCTCCCGGCCCCTCCCC
>RJWH01008294.1:0-31839 GCA_004363575.1 Solenodon paradoxus
TGTTTCTGATACAAGCTGCAGTGCAGAGGCAGTACTGTCATCTTTTTCTGCTTTCTTGCTTTTTCATTCTGCTACTTTGAAGTCTCCTATCTCTTTATAGTTGAAGGACATTTCTCGGACAGTGCACAGTCAGGGTCTGGCCTTTTTTTAAAATCAAGTTGACCGATCGCCTCTCTTTGAATGGAGTATTTGCACCGTTGACATTGGTGCGGTTACTCATCTGTTTTGGTTCGCATGTGCCGTCTGGTGGCTTGTTTGCCCAGCTGTCCTGTTTCATCCTCCTTTCCTGCCTTCTCCTCGATTCTAATGCTCTTCCTTTCGTCTTTACCTCTGACCTCTTAGCCATACACACCTGCTTCCTTTTTGCTTGCTCGGGTTGGCAGCCTGCATCTGTGACTCAGTGCTTCCAACTTGAAGTGCCCTTGTCCAGTCCATGAACAGGGCCTCCCAGCGCGGCCTGCACAGCCCCTCCTGTCCGGTGCGCCGTTTCTCTTGTGCAGTTTATGTCTCGACTATTTTAGAACCATAGTGCGCTGCTGTTGTGCTTTTCTAAAAGTCAGTCATTTGTTTGTATTTTTTGGGGAATGAATGAGTATTTTGATGTGGTCCCTATATTTTCCATTTCTGATGCTCTTTTCTGTGCAGATTCAGGTTTCCATCTAAGACCATTTCCTTCTGGTTGAAGGGTTTCCTTGGACACATCTCAGGTCAGTTTGCTGGTATAAGCTCTTGACTTTTCTTCGTCTGAAAATGTCTAGCTCATTTTTGAAGGATGCTTTTGCTGGACATAGGATCCTAGGTTGCCGGTTTGGGTGATTTTTCAGCACTTTAAAGATGGGTATTGACTTGTTTCTGCTGCGACGCCTGCCGAACTCTGCCCCTTTGCATGTCGTATTTCCAGGTTTTTCTCTCTGCAACAAGAGTAGGACGTGTCTGCACGTCTGTGTGCTCTCCTGGTGGAGTGTGTTCAGCTTCTTGGATCTGGGGCCATGGGTTTCATGAAATTGGAAAATATTTGCCATTACTTCTTCCAACACTTTTTTCCTGCTCCGCCTCCCTGGCCTTGTGGGATTCCAGTACGTGTCTGCTGGACGGCTTGTCACTGTCCCACTGGTCACCAAGGCGCTGCCTGGTTCTTCAGCCCCGTTTCTTCCTGCTAGCAGTTCTCGCTGTTTCTCCAGGCTCGCTGCCACCACGCACTGTGCAGCGTGACGCTCACTGGCGTCTCCAGGCCCCGGCCCTTCCGCAGATGTTTCTCTGGGAGCTCCTTTCTGGAGTCTGTCCTCGGATTTCAGCCGCCCTAGCTGCCCAGGAGTCTGGTCTCCTCTTCAACATAGCAGGCCTGCAGCTCTGCGCCCGATCCTTTTCCTGACTCCTGGAACCTCTTCTGTGGGGCGCCACTGTCTTTCCTTCTGCCAGAGCTCAGCCCCTGGGGCTGCCCTGCTGCCCGGGGTCTGGAAACGCTTGCGTCCAGCTTTCTGGCCGCATCTGGATGGTGAGAGGGCAGGGGACGGGCCTGTGACTCCAGGAGACGCTCTGCTGTCTGATTCTGATGTGATTGGTTATGTAATGGCAGAGCTTCACGTATTTCTCGTTGAGTGTGTTTGTGTTTCTTGTCCCTATTTTACTTGGTCTGATGCCACTTCGATTTCATGTCTTAATTTTATCGTTGTCAGACCATCAGCCGGTGCAGTTGTCCTAGAAAAATGACACTGAAGTTCCAGGGCCTAGGCTGATTTTTTTCATCTCTGCGTGTTAGTATTTCCCAGTTTTCCCAGTCCCCAGATCTCAGTGGGGAGCCCCAGAGTTCGGGTCTCCCCGCCTGCCCCACCCCCACAGCTCACACGTGAGCTGAGCCCTCGAGAACCTTCTGGTCGTTGGAGAAATAAGATTGGGGAAAAACTTCAGTCCACGTGAGGACAGTTTACTCTGAAGTTCCTCACCTCACTGGAAAAACATACTGTAGGGTCCTTGGTGCCATTTTGGAAACTGCTGACCTTGTTGAAGAGCTGGGTGAAGATGTTGGCTTGTTGATTTGTGTTTGCGACCCTCGGGTGCTAACATAGGGCTGTCCTGCTGATTTCGCCGGCACTGTGCGTTTCAGATGCCGTTTTTAGAGTAATCGGGATTCTGAAGCTGCAGTGTCTCTAGACAGACGGCTTCACACCGGGCACCTTTGTTCTCAGGAACCTGATGTGACTTACGGTTGATGGCTTTCTTCACTAAGGTGCTTCATGCTTTTCCTCTCTTGCTTTGCGTTTTGGTTTTTGTGCTGTCGGTAACAGCATCGTGTGGGTCACTTTTCTGAGTGCTCTACAGTGATGACTTCAGCTGGCCTTCCTGTCAGCAGCCCAACGCCTCTGTCCTTATCTTCCTTCCTCTTGAGGAATTTGAGACCCAGACTTTAAGGAATTCAGCCGAGTTTCAGAGGAGGGAGGTGACCCCTGTGACCGGCCCAGAGCCAGCCAGCTCGTTATCTCCCTGTCGCCATTAGCTCCAGTCCCCCTGCCGGGCAGGCGGGGTGAAGCCATTTCATTTCAGCACTGGACCTGGGAGGGCCACTGGCACTGTTAGGAGCATAAGTTTTCTACCAGTGTCTTGCGTTTGGGATTTGGAGTACAATTTGCTTTAAAACTTTTTTTGCTACAGTGCACCTGCCCTTTTACAATCAGGAGAAGCTGTACAGCTCTTCTAATCTGGGGTGAGGCTGGCCTCAGATAAGCACATTTTCCTGTGCTCTACCCGTGGTTGAGTTGTGGGTTCCTAACCTTGCAGCTGTGATAAAGAACAAGATAGGTGTGCTGAATAGGTGTGCGGAGCGGAGAGTCCCAAGATTAACTTGCACAGGAGACGTGGAGAGTATGTGCACAGTGGGGGTGTGCGTGTGTGCGTGTGCATGTGTGTGCGAGTTGCGTGCATGTGTGTGCATGCATATGTGTGCGTGTGTGCACACGTGCGTGCGTGCACAGACACCTGTCAGATGGCTAAGGTTTGGAAGGGAACTTTCGCATCGCTTAGCACTGTGCCCTTTGTGGGAAGAGGAGCGTTTGTTTAAACTTCACAATAGCACCCGTGCCTGTGGCTGTGAGGGTCCTGGACATCTGCACACACACAGGGCAGGAGGCTGGAATAGGTCAGGGGGCTGGAATAGGTCACTTCACTAGTGGTCAGATTCTTTTCCTTTCCAATCACCCTGCGGGTTAGACTTCGCAGCGTGTGGCACCGTGTCACATATAACCAGGGAAGCAGTCTCATGAAGTATTCGCTGCAGAATTCTCAACTTCCCAGGTACACGATGTTGCTTTCGGCTTGTAATTTTTTGATCAGAAATGGAGTCCCGTTTAAAGCAACACTGAAAAAGGAGCAGAAGGGAAACAGAAAGCCTCTCTTCTCCTCAGAGGCAGGGCTGTCCAATTCTTTACGCCCTCTGGACAGACTCCCCTTTTTTGCACACAAAGGGGTGCCTGCTGTATTTGCTCCTCTAATGCATTCACAGCAGAAGCACCTCCACTCGCTGGAGCGGCCCCTCTGGAGGGCCCCTGCTGGCTGACTGTCCCTGCTGCTGTGCACAGGGCTGCAGTGAGTGACCATATACCTGTGTCAATTTGCAGGTGTATGAGTATTTCTAGAGGATAAATACTTAGACGTGGAATCTCTGAGTGCAGGTCGGTAGTTTTGATAGCTTCCCAAATTGCTTCCCCCATCACCACTGGCAAGATATCCACTTCCTTACATCTGCACCCTCAGCAACAGGATGCTGTTAGAGTTCTGTTTTTGTTTTTGCCGACCTGATAGGTATAAGTATAATATTTATTTTATAATGAATTTTACATTTCTGAGAACCCCTTTCCCTTTTCTCCTCTATTGATATGCAAATACTCTTATAGAACATGGGAACCAAGCTTTCATCTATGATGTAAATTGTGAATGTTTTTCCCAGTGTGTCACATATTTTTTTATCTTGTTTATGGGTTTTTGAAAGGCAAGGCCGGTATGTTTTATTTTGTGTTAAAAGAAATTTCCCTTTTAAAGACTTGAGGATTTTTTTTTCGTATATGAACTTTCTCCACTGAAAGATTATTAGAAACACTCTTCCTAAGATTTCTTCTGATACTTTATTTTATAGTTTCTTTAAAATTCTTTTTATTACAGAGACTGTCAAACACAGTCTCAAAAGTAAAATAGTGTAATGAAGCCTGTTTCCTTGCAACTGCAGCACCGCCCCCACCTTGTTTCTGGCTTCTACCCAGGACTCCTGAGGATGTTGCATTCTTTTTTTTTTCTTTGAAGAGAAGGTGCAGCAGGAATGAAGGCAGCTAGCAGCAGGAAGAGCAAGAAGGAAGAAGCACCTAATTTTATTCGGTGGATCATCATTGGTTGCTTCCCCAGCCCTGGGTCTTGAACTGGGAACCTTGTGTTTCAGCAGGTACTCAGGCCCTTGCATTCTTTATGAAGACATGCCAGATATTTTATCACTTCAGCTGTAACTGTTTTAATGATGGGGAGTCCTTTAAATTGTCTCAACTGCCATCTTTTTTTTTTTTTTTAATTTTGTTGGACTCAGAATCCAAATAAAGCCTTTATATTACAGTGGTGACCGATCATCTGAGTGGTCCTCTGCTTCCCCAGGCCCCCCTTAGCAAGCTCACTTTGTTCTTTGATTTATTTGTTAGAGAAAATAGGTTCTGTGATTTTGTACATCTTGATTTTTTTTTATTGCACCCTCATTGCATAGTCTATAATGTATTCCTTTTTATTTTCTATAAATTAGTAATGGGATCCAGAGGATTGATAAAATTCCAATTATGTTTCCAAATGCAGTTCCATAGCTGACATTGTACTTCACCGGAAGGCAAAGGGTGTCTGCTGCTCTGTGGCTGAGCTCTGTTCAAGTGCATTCGTTACTAGGTATCGACAAGTGATGCTCTGGTTCTCGTTTCTTTCTCATTGGTTGGCCGTTCTCAGGGCTCATCCATGTCTTTCCATATTGCAGAATTTCCTTCTTTTTTAAGACTGAGCAACATTCCATCGTGCAGATACGCATTTTCTTTACTCGCTCATCAGCCAGAGGACCTTTAGGTCATTGCCATAGCTTGGCCATCCTGATAATGTTGCACGAGCCTGGGCGCTGCAGTGTCTCTTCACATCTGGAGTCCAGTTCTCTTAGATCAGGACCAGAAGCGGGTGAGTTGCTGAGTAAGACAGTAGTTTTGTGTTTAATTCTTCAAGAGCCCCCAACACTTTTCCACAGGGGCTGCAGTATTGTGCGTGAACTGGAGTGGTTTTCTAGAGAGAAATTTCTCTTTTTTGGAAGAGGCATTTGTTTGCTCGCATGTGACCATGCTTCACTGTTTTAAAATCTAGTTACATGTATTGTCTATATGTTGTACATTTCATAGTTGTTTCCCCTTAGTTAAAACTGACATCACTTTTCATTAGTTGAAGATGTACAGCGTTATTTGATAATGATTTGATGTATTGCTGATGATCACGGTAAGTTGAGGCAGCAAACATCACCTCACATGGTCGCTGTTTTTCTTAGTATGAGAGTTTTTGGGATCTCTCTTTGCAGCTTTCCAACTTGCTTCTTATCTTCCAGGACTGACTGACAGTGACTGTACCCATCTCCCCACCCCACCTTTGGCAAACACCAGTGTGTTCTATGATATATATATTTTTTTAATTTTAGATTCTACTTATAGGAGAGATTTCAGAGTATTTTTTTCTGATGGCTGGTAACTCCTTAATTTTTGAACACTTTCCAAAAGGTTACTTTTTTTCCACTCCCTCTCCCCTTTGTATTTTTGATGTCTACTTTTACATCTTTGCATTATATGTATCCCTTGACTAATAACTGTAGATTTAGTTAATTTAACTACTCTTGTCTTCTAATGTTCATGCTTACTTTGTAAGTATGATACACTCCTTTCACTGTGTAATTAGCTTGTCCAGTGAGCTTTGTTTTTCTCTTTGGTGTGTTTTCTCTCTGTCAGTGCTATTTTCAGATTAAAGAAGTCCCTTTAACATGTCCTGGAAGGTCACTTTAGTGTGCTCCACTCCTTGAGCTTACTTCTCTGGGAAATTCTTAATCTCCCCTTCAGTTCTGAGGGTTAGCCTGACCAGGCAGAGAACTCCTGTTTGAAGCCTTTCTCCTCTCAGCACTTGGAGTGTGTCACACCACTCTCTAAAGTTTCTGTTAAAGTCTTCAGATAGCTCAGTAGTTTCCCTTGGATGTGACAGGCTGATTTTTTCTTGCAGCTTTGAAGGTCTTCTCTTTATCGTTAATGTTTGCATTTTAATCAGAACGTGTCTTGTGTGAGTCTCTGCGTGCGTTTCAGACCCGTGTCCCTGGGCAGAGGAGCCTGCGGGGGGACCCTTGAAGGGCCGCAGCCTCTGTCCCCTTGTTTCTGAGGCACCAGTGTCTTTGAACATCTTGGAATGTATTTCAATGTGAGGCATGACTTTCTTAGCCCCTCTTGCTCCAGGACACACAGCGCCAGCTTTATCCCACTGTTACACTCCTTTGTCTTTGGGACTCGCTGTGAACTTTCTACTTTTCTAGTCATTTTTAATGAAACAAAAATTGACTACTGTTTATATGTACCAGTGAATTTGAGGATTAGTTGTCCTGTTTCAGAAAAATATCCTGTTTATGTCCTCACTAGCATCCTGGGAGGGAGAGCCACCATGTTGGTTCTGGGCGTCCCGTCTTCGAGTGCTGTGGTTTTTGTTGTATAACAAACCAAATTTCGTGACTTAAAACAACAAATAGATGCTGTTCTCAGCCTTCTCTGGCTTGGCTGTGGGGGTTTTTCTGGTCTGAAAAGCCCAGCAGGGGCTGAGTGGCCTTGGGTAACCCCACACGTTGGGGTCTCCCCTTGTTCACCCCGGTGGTCGGGCCTGGGCCAGGGGCTCATCTGGTCTGTGGTCCCAGAGGTGGTCTCGGGCTGGCCCTAGCGTGCCAGTGCCCTCCATGCCCTCGGTCTCACACCTGCAGTCATTGTGTTGGCCGGGGCACGTCGGGAGTGAGTCCAGAGTTTAGAGGAAAGAGGCTTGGTTTCTTACATGAGGAGCAGCACTGCCAGGGACATTCATATGAGGTGGGGAAGATTTACTGCGACCGGTTTTGCAAACAGTTTGCCAAGCTCTCCAGTTTTTTCCAGTTTTCTCTGCCTTTCAGGAACATATGAAAGCTTTTTCCAGACAGGTTTTATAAAGCATCTGTTTATTCCTAGATACTTTGCTCTTTTGATGCCGCTGTGAATGATGCCTTCTCCCCCTCCCCATTTCAAATGAGAATCCTAGTATGTGATGCATGGATACAGAATGAAAGTGATCCGAGAAGGCATGGAAAATCCTACTCCTGTTCCTGTTCTTCCCCACTCAGTTTTCTGTCCCATCTCCACAGGTGACCTGTTTAAAGAGAGTTGTTGTGCCCGGAGCTGCTTTACGGAAACACTGGCAAGTGTACAAGGAGGCGTCCCGCGCAACGGCGCTCTGCGCGGCACCGCGGCTGGCTTCCACGTGCGCACACGGCTGCGTGCGTGCTGCCGCCGCCGGTCCATGTGCCAGCGGCTCCCTGCCGCTGGACACCGGGTTCCTCCGTCTTCCCGTCATGCCAGCAGTGCTGCACGTGTGCACAGCCGCGTCTCCAGAGGGGCTCCTGCGGGACGTTTCTGGGTCCGGGGCGCCGGTCGCTGGAAGGCACGTGGGGTCACACTCACACGCACTGGATTGACAGAAATCCAAAAGTTGCACGACTTGCTCTGTCTGAAGCCTCAGAACCGTTCCTGGGAGCGGGCCATGGTGCGGTCTCAGAGGGAGGGACACGTGCGTTTTCTCCATATGTGTAAGGGCTCTTTCCAGTTTCCTGTAAACAGCGCCTCTGCCCACTTTTCTGTTGGGCTGCTGGTCTTTTTCTTGGCTTCTGGAAGCTCTTATATATGAGAAAGATTAAGTCTTTGTGATATGAATTGCAAAGATTCCTTTCGTAGCTTGTTTTATGTACAGTGACTTTGACATAGTCGTTTTGTTCCGAGCCATCTTCTGAGGGTCGCAAAGTGTCGTCCAAGGGCAGAGCTGGGCCTACTTTTTGTCAACGACGCTTTCATGGGACACAGCCACGCAGGTCAGTGCTGCTGTCCTGGGGCTTCTGCACCTCCGTGGGGGACACGCTGTGTGCTGGGGCCTGATGATGTCACTTCGTTGGCCCTTTACAGAGGCAGAAACACAGACCCCCATTCACAGCAGCCACATCAAAAGCGACCTGACACGTGTGTGTGTGTGTGTTTAATAAGCAAACGAGCAAGCCAAGCGGTCACATGCGAGTCTGTTGGACACAGTACTTGGTAATAGCGATGTTCTGTATGTTGTCACCACATCAGGTGATTGTTAAATGCCTTTGTTCTGTTGTTGTTAAATACACTGCATAGGGAAGCTTTGATCTGGATGAGTGCAGGTAGAAACTGGAATGATTAAAATGCAGTTCGGTTATAACAGAGTCTCAGTTCAGGGGAGGTCCTGGTCCCAGTACTTTCCAGAAGCTTCTGCATGAGTGGACTAGAGGGAGGGAGGGAGGGAGGAAGTGCACGTGGAAGGTACCATGTGGCTTATTAATTGTAAGTATTGAGAACTTACCTCACCTTGGGATTTGTATAATTGTCCTTTGTCATACTCATGTTTAATATTATTCTAAATATTTCTGGAAAGTTTGTATTCCTACACTCTGAATTTCTATTTATATTTCTATTGATTTTGGAAATTTCCCAAACTGCTAATCTAATTGATGAGTTAAAAATTCCTCTAAGTGCGCTATATTTTGAGATAATAGATGTAAATCCATTTAGTTGAAAACCATTTTAAAAGAACTTACCAATTTTTCTGTTAGTCTTGAAATTGTTTGATTATAAAATTTAATATTCAGCCATTATCAATCATTGCTACCAGTTCTTTGTAGACATTTATTCTTTTGGGAAGATATTTTGCTAGAACAAATGAAAACCCTACTATAACTCATCATGACTACAGTCTTGAATGGTTATTAAATGTTCTGGGGACATTTAAGGAAACAGACTAACTTTATTTCTTTGGAAAATGTAAAAGCAACGTACCAAAAGCAGTAACTGGCCTATTTCCCTGGAAAGTTACTTACCATGTGCAGTTGTCTTAGACATGGGCCCTATGTATTTGCAGTTACCGAAGACAAAGGTGAAACTGGGCAGGTGCTGCTCAGGGTGCTGACGGCAGCAGGAGAGCAGGAGGGCTGATTGGGTGGCTTCAGAATTCTGCAGACTCGTAATCCAACAAGGGACAGTTTCATAGGAATGATTCAACATGCTGTATTTGATTCAGAATAACTGGAGCAAACACAGGCCAAGATTTACAAAGACCGTTGAAATCAGATTAAATGATCTGAAAAGCACTCAAGCCTTAAACTCTTAGACTCCAGACCTTTATTGCATCAGTGATAAGGCTCTCAGGGCCTGTCCCAGTAAGGTCGGCTTCTTCTGATGACCTTGATGGTTAGGCTAAGGTGAGATAGAGAAAAGCATTAAGCATGTAAGATTTTATAAAAAGTCAGATGTCTGTGCTTAAGTAAAACAAGCTGGCTATCAATAAAAAGAATGACTTGTTATATAGAAATGTCACCTGTACATAATGAGACCCTTCAGTTCCTTAAATGCCCAGAAGTTACGTGTTTTCCGTACTTCGTAATGATGTCTTGGTTTTAAAGGTGGCAGAAAGACATTGCTGAAAATGTACTGTTTTTCCCCAAGATTTAGTTGTGATTTTTGTGAAGCCAGAGAACCTGATGTTTAACACCCCCCAGGGGCTTGTCCTCTGCAGTCTAGTCCCCGTCTGGGCGGGTCTGCTGCCAGACGTGTGTTTGTTTTTCTCTTTTGAACGTTGAGCTCTCTACTCCTGTTCACTTAGGTCTTAGTTGTTTTGGTTTTGATAGAAGACATAGCAGCCTGCTTCTTAGCTCCAGTGTTTTTATTTAGAATGATTACCTTAAACTCCTTGGTTTGAGACTGTTGGCTGGTGTCCGTGCGGACGCTCTTGGTGGCAAGTAACACATCTTCCTCTGTGTGGCGGCGGCGCGAGAGGAGGCGGCGGCCCCTGAGCCGCAGTCCTCGGGGAAACTGCCGTCTCCGGAACAGCGCTGGTGTCACCACCATCCATTGGACGGACTTTGTCCAAGTCGCAGGCCGACCGAGGAAAGGCCCGTTGTCCCCAGCCACCTCCCTTTCCAGGTACCCCTGTGCCCCCGTCACGTGGAGTCGGGCAGGAACTGTTTCCAGAAGCAGGGGTGCGATCAGCATCCGCAGACGCGCACAGACGCGCCCGCGTGGGAGTGCTGTGTGCGCCCTCCTGCAGGAGGGCGGCTGTGGGCAGACCGGTGTGTGCTGACACGCTCGGTGTGTGCAGAGCGGAGCGACCGGTCGTCTGGAATCCACTGGCGAGTATCTTACTGTCCCGAGGCGAGGGAATCTGCGTGTGAGACTGCGTCTACCAGCCGTTTGCCTTCTCGGTAACGCTTGGTGACATTGTCGTTGAGGAGACTGCGGTTGACAGAGCATATCTAATATGCAGTGTGGAGTTACCTACTGACCGGGAACCGCGCAGAAATTTTGCTCCTGAAGACACGTGGCGTCATTGAAGTATTAGCCAGCACTGGACACAGCAGTGTAGAAAAATGGACCTTTCTTTCAAGGTCACATCCAAAGTGGACGGATTGGCGTGTGGGGTGGAGGGGCAGCATCTTCATCTGTCTGGGTGGGAAGAGGAAAGGCGGGGAGCGGTGGGGAAGGTGAGCAGGCCATGGAAGCCGGCGCTGGAGCGGGACGCATGGGACATGGTCCCCGGTGCCTGTGGGACCTGAGCTCTAGAAGTGCAGGCCAGCGACTCCCGGGCCAGGCTGCAGGGGCAGGGTTTGCTGAATGCTGACGCGCTGCACTTGTTTGAAGTCATTTTAAAGCTTTGTGGTTCTCAGGACTGTTCTTGGTTCCAATGTTTCAGCATCTCTAGGTTCAAAAAAGACTTACATCAGTGTTTCAAGTTAAGCTACAACGTTGGATACATTTTCTGTGGGTAAACGTTATGTAATATTTAAGCATGTACAGGCATTTCTACTTTTAAATTTTGGCTTGTTTCACATTCTGTTTCACCAAGTTGTAAATTTAGTAAGGACGTCTGGCATCTGTATTTGGGGATTAGCTGGATTTGGTGGGATTAGGAAAGCATTGTTAACCAGGATTCTTAAGAAACAACAGCAAACTGACAGGTTCCTCGTCCAGCTTCTGGCCGCCCCCAGGCCCTCTGCCCATGACCTCAGGCCCGGGGCCCACGCCTGACCTGGGGCCCTCCTCATGCATTTATCGCACGAGGGGTCAGGCTGGTGTGACTGTTTTTAAAAATACTCCACAATATAGCAAGCTGTATTCTATCTGCTTCTGCAGCTGCAGGAGAAAAGGCCTCCGCACAGTTTCATTGTCCTTTGAACGACCTGGTATGATGGTCGATGGAGGCCTCTGTGCCTGCCCTGTGTCCTCTGACCCTGCCCACTCGGCTGCAGCATGAAGCTCCGGTGTCAGGCTGGACACGGCCACTTGCTTCTTTCAGGCGTGTTATCACGAAAGCTTATGTGAAAAGCTGAAATGGTTTTCCACCGAGCACCATAAACACACTGCTAGCGTCTATGAGTACATTCTGCTCTACTTGTTTTATCAACGTGCTCACCAACCCCTTCTTGTTTTTTATGTATTTCAGAACTTATTTGTAGTGGTTGTTTTTCCCCTAATCCTTTATCGCTAGATACGAGACCTCAGTCCATGGTCCAGGCTTCCAGTATCTGCTTTTCCACTTCTTTCTTCCCCACGGCAACCGCGTGCTTTCCCCTGTCCCATTGATGAAATGTGTGAATTGAATGCTTTTGGGGACTGGTCTCTAAACGCCGTGTGGGCAGCTTTCAGAAACCCCGTTTCCAAACCACAGGGGCTCTCACCCTGGGCCTGGCCCCCCTGAGTGAGGCTGGGCCGTGCGTGAGTGTCTCTGCCCGCCTTTCCTCTGGAGCGGCCCAGCTGCTGTCAGGAGGCTGTCTTCTACCAGCACGTTTACAAGGGACTGTAAAAGTCGTCCTCGTTTCACTGTTTAACTTTATAAACACTAACTTGCTTTCTCCCCTCCACTCCCAACAGGCTCGGGTTATGTACGATTTCGCTGCTGAACCTGGAAATAATGAACTGACGGTCAATGAAGGAGAAATCATCACAATTACAAACCCGGTAAGAGGATTGTCACTTTGAAATCTGAGTGTTGCTTACGGACCTATTTTAAGGTTTTATTTTTTTTAATATGTTGATCATCCTAAAAAACGTGTGATATTTTTTCCTGTTGCTTGTACAGTTTCAGGAGTGCAGTAAGAATTTAGTTTATAAACATGAGCAAATGTAAGTCCCATAAAGATAGCCGGATGGGGTCCCATCAGACTGACATGGAAAGAGACATCCCGGCCAGATCCCGGCCAGACCCAAGATACGGAGATTAGAGAGTCGTTCGTGTTTCTTCACCTTCTAGCTACCTTTTATTCTTTCTTTCCCTTTAAAGAAACCGCAGTTGTTTATTACTTCATTTATTTTTGTCTGTGTCCGCTACCACCTATTCTCAGCATGCAAGTCAGGCGCTCGGCTGACTGCTCCGTGATCTGTAATGCATTTTCCTCGTGGACTCTGTGAAGTAGACACTCTCCGTCTCTCACAAATGAGGGTAACAGGACTTCAGAGGCTGAGTAGCTAACTCAGCTGACATACTGCTCGCCAGCGGGAGAACAAGGACTCCGTGCGCAGCTGTTCGCCTCTAAGCCCCTGCTCAGTCTTCTCTGCTGGGGACACTGCGCATAAACAAGTGTCCCCAAGTGCAGGCTGCGGGCTCTCAGAGCCGCGGCGTGTGTTGCGGGGGTGACGTGAAGGCAGCGAGCCTTGCGGAGCCTTGCACCATGACGGGGCGTGGCTGGAGTCCAGGACCCGACGGTCACAGCATGGGCGTTGGAAGAAGGGGCGCAGAAGGCGTGGAGAGTCGACCCAGAGTCTGGTGCTTAGGTTTTTGGCCTCCGCACCTAAGAGAATGGTGGATTCGTAAAAGTACATAAGGCAGGGAGCAGGGCATCCTTGGAAAGATGAAACGAGTTTGCTTTTAGAGATGCTGAACTTAAAGAGTCGTGAGCAGTCATTCCTGCCCTGCAGTTTTGCCTGTTTAAAGATGGAAATGCAGGACTGGAGTGAAGAGCCAGAGACAGGACTCCCTGGAGTCAGCCTGTGGAGAAAGGTGCCCGGGATGGGAGAGGCCTAGGGAGGAGGATTGAGAGGCGCTGAGTGCCAGGCGCTGAGTGCCTGCAGCTGGGAGGAAGAACATGGCAGCCCAGAGATCAAGGGGAAGAAAGAGATGACTAAGTGCCTTGGGAATTTCTCTCAGTGATTTCTCATGTCTTAGGTACAAAAAATATTACTGGGTAGAAAAATGCTAGTTGTCTATAATAGTTGTCCTATTTTTAATCATAGGAAAGATTTTTTTTAGCAGAAGGAGGCAGACAGGAAGAGAGAGGAGGAGGCAGCATTTATTTATTCAGTTATTCATCTTGGTCTTCCCTCCCCGCCCTGTCACGAGCCTGGGTGCTTGAGCGTTGCCTGGACTGCACCTTCCAGAGTCACAGACTTAACACCCAAGCCAGCAGGGTGCCCTGGAAGATTCTTTTCTCTCTCCATTCAGTTTTTTAAATGGAGATGTTTTCTCCTTTCTTAGTAAAGTATTACCGTTTTTAAGTTGTTGTTGTTGTCATTAGAAATGGACAAATTGTGGTTTGAAATAATTTTTAAAGAATGTTATCCAAATTCAGATCATTAGTACGTAATAAAGGTACGATTTACAGACCTAATACAACTCTCAACCGTTTTATGGGGAAAACTATAACTTTGCTGAGATAATAGCTTGAAAAGTGGAGATGCTGGACGCGCCCTGGTGGAGCTGCGGTCGCTTCAGTCACCTCCAGGGCTCAGGCCATGCACCCGAGTTCATGTTCCAGTACGAACAACCAGTGCGAACAGCTGAATGAAAAATAAGATAAAGATGCGTCTTCCTCCTCCTCGCCTTCATTCCTACCAGCACTTTTCCTTTGAAAGGAAAAGAGAAATGGAAATACTGGTGCAGAGTATTTCTTTTATCGTTTCCTTCATCAGCAGTGTTTACCGGAAGCACAAGTAGCCAGGACCGGCAGGCTTTTCCTGACTGATCTCAGAGCTTAGTAATCCCAGCAGCCTCAGTAGACAACCGTTCGCGTCGCCCAGAAATCTGCCAGCCGCCGGTGAAGCCCGCCGGTCTGGGCCTGCTCGTTCCCGTGCCAGCACCTGCCCGGTGAGGGCCGAGTGGTCAGCGTGACTGACCCCACTAGTGCGTGTGACTGGGCTGTTGGGGAGACAGGGAGACTGGTTGGTCTTCGTCGCCATATGGACCCCACATTTATTCACGGGGCAGCTCTTTGCAATGCAGGGGAGGCTGTGCATTCGCTGCTTATCCCACCGGCCACGTTCTGTTGCCCTGGAGGTGACTCCGCAGGTGCGCGCCGCCCACCTCCACGTCGCAGCCTCTCGGCCACAAGCCACTACTTACAAGGGTCGCAGCAGGGAGCCTTTCCAGTCACAGGCTAGTTTTCTGTCTTTTTCAGTCTGTCTAGCATTTCAATCAAATGTAATTGTTATTATATCATTTTCTGGAGTAAGGAGAAGACTTACACTTTTCAATTTTGACCAGGGTTGCTGCTATAGAAATAAAAACCTCCATCGTACTTTTCCGTGTATGATAATTCCCCAGGCAAAATCTCTGCATGATTTCTAACTACTGCCGCTTCTCTTGAACATTCCCAGGATGTCGGCGGAGGCTGGCTGGAAGGAAGAAACAGCAAAGGAGAGCGAGGGCTTGTCCCCACTGACTACGTCGAAGTAAGACCGCCGTCCCCTGTCACTGAACGCGGCTCCTTGTCAGACACCTTTGTGTGGATGGTCAGCCGGAGAGGGCAGCCTGGAGGGAGCAGCTTTTTAAAATGAGACCCCCGTTGTAAGAGTCACGCGTGCTGATGACATAGAATGTGGAAAACGCGGTGAAGTAGGACTGAGACAAAACACTCCCTATAGACGCAAGCTGTAAAGAGCGACCCCACGTATCTATATTCAGTTCCTTTCACAGAATGGCATTGTTTAATAATTCTCATTAAGATTTCCTGCGTTTTCATGCGTATAGTGTATCATAGCTCTGCTATGGTCCTGTTTATTGTAGAACTGATTCACAGAGTTTGAATAATAGATTTTTTAAAGTAGCTTCCTTCTCCCTGTGCTAATTTGGGGCTTTTCTCAGGTCCTTCCCCAACCCATAGACAGAGGGTCTGGAATGAGCCGCCCTGACAGGACAGATGCCAAGGATAGTGGCCCAGCCCTGAGTGAGCTCCTGCCCGGACACACCTGCTCTGCAGCAAGGACCCCCCAGTCCTCCCTGCTAACCTGCCGGCCCCCAGCCTGTTGTGTGTGGGCCCCTCAAAACTGAGCACTGGCTACTTGCTGAGCACCGCCTCTCCCCAGTGATAGGAGTAAACTAAGGTTGCCCGGTGCCCTGTGAGTAAAACTGGAGCAGGTTCAAGAGCAGAGGTTCCCTCAGCCCCCTCGGGTAGAGGCCTGGCGCCCTGGACACCCAACACAGACTGGAAAGCCTGTCTGCTGGTCCTGAGTAAGAATTGGAGCCAGCGAGCTTTGACCCCTCAGGAGAATCCAGTGACCTCAGGAACCTTCTCTTATCAGGAACGTGTGCACATGTGTGTACCCCAGGCTTTTCTGTATAGTTTCAGGGGGCACAGGCCCTCAGCTCGTCAGCCACGTGTCTTACGTTTATGCTGTGTTTCAAGCTCTGTGCACTGTGTACTCAGGATTTTAAAATTAACAAGAATGAGAAAAATTTGAGGATTTACATTGATATTGGCACTTGTGTTTTCTAGAATTCTGCAAGCAAATTCCTTACAGGACAGTTATTACAGACGTCCTGGGTTTGTTTCCTTGAAGAACTTAACGCTGCCCCGCCTGGCGTGCCTGCTGGCTCAGCTGCCAGGCAGCTGGCAGGTGGGCTCATAAAGCCCAAGGCCCTGGGTTCAGGATCTGGGGGTGGGGGGGCAGCAACCAAGAAAACAGATAAATAAACTCTGTCTTCCTTCTTCCCCTAAAAATGCTTCTTTAAAAAGAAAAAAGAACATGAGCCCCTTGATGATGCGTCTTGCTTGCTGTCCGGGACTCAACTCTGACATAACTAATGACGCAATAACCGTGCTTCTCGCCACTCTTCAGATGCTGCCCACTGATGGGAAAGACCAGTTTTCCTGCGGAAATTCAGTGGCTGACCAGGCCTTCCTCGACTCCCTCTCAGCAAGCACAGCTCAAGCCAACTCGTCAGCCGCCAACAGTAATGCCCAGGTAGGCGGGCACCGTCCTGCGGGCGTGGCTGGCTTCCTGAGGGCTGCACGTCGTGACAGCTTGGGCTGCGTGTCGCTGTGCCTTCCCCGAAAGTACACCCGAGGGGCGTGCGGTGTCTGTGTGGCTTTTCTGTGGGAGGTAGCGAAGAGCCCGTCGGGTAGCCTGCCCAAGGTGGCTGTGCCGCTGATACCAAGGCAGGGCGCGCAGTTGCTTGGCAAAGTCTGGCTTCATCTGGACACCGACCCCAGAAGTGCAAAAGCCTTCCCAGGCTGCGGCGTGGGAGCCGAAGAGGGTCGTGTGTGGTGGGAGGTGTCACAGTGCCAGCTGGCGCAGGACACGGTGTCCTGACCCCGGTGTGCTGGCCGCACCTCACTGGCGCGCCCCAGCCTGAGAGTTGCTGCTCCTCCCACACGGCTGCGTGGGGCGCGCGGAGAAAGTGCGCGGAAGTTTATACGACGGAGATGTGTCTAGTAGGTGACCCCCCCTGGTTCCGTGCTGCTGAATGGCTCTGCAAGGGGAGCGTCAGCAAGAAAACCAGGACATCAGAATGTTCCTGCTGCCTGTTTTTAGAATGAGTGGGCAGAAGGGCTGTTATTTCTTGATCGTTTTCAGCTACACAGAAGGCTTTGAATTAAGTGGAGCCTACTAATCATGTCACTTATAATTATTTACTTCATAGAGAATTTAGATCTCAGCCTTCAAGAGAGTATCAAAGTACCGTTACCATATATTAACTGAATTTTAACACATTTATAACTTAAACAGCATGTTGTGGTCATCTTGAATTACAAAATAGTCTGGCCCAGATATTTACATTTCAGAGGCAAGGTGGTCTCCACATTTGAGCTTCTTCCGATATTTTGTTCCTTTTATGATATCTGAGCATCAAAGATTGTCCAAGCAGAAATGTAAAGAAATAGGAGTTAATTTACTGAGTTTCCCAGGGGTTCTCAGCTGGGCACTGACAGCGTGGGCCGTGGTATTTCCCCGGTGGGCCGCTGGCCTGTGCGCGGCGGGCGTCAGCGGCTTTCCCTGGCCAGCTGGCCCCCGCTCCCGCCACCCCAGCAGCGCCCACTCAGCTCTGACACCTGCGGGTGTCCCCGGGGCCAGAGTCACCCCTGTGTTTCACCGAGTTCTTCGTCAAGTCCGGGAAGTGGCTTTGCATGAATAAAAGACAGTACTTCACTGAAGGCAAGGATAATGACATCATCGCAAAGGGCGTGAAGGAAGCACAGGGGGACGTGTCCGTCTTCCTCTAACGGCCTGCTTCAGCCATCCTCCCGCACAGGCGGCGCCTGGGTGGCTGACGAGCTCCACTGCGGTGAGGGAGATGCCGCAGCGCTTTGTGTCCGCGTGGAATATACGCCCATCACTGTAAGTCTTGAGTCCGCTTCACCGGCCACTTAGAAGACAATCGATCCAACTCTTTCAAAGGGGGCTTCACGAATCCAAACCTAAATCGAGTCAGATCCTTTGAAAGCAAAGAAAAAGAACCGTAACTAGAAGAACAGTGCAGAAAGCGTCCCCAGAATTCATGCACATGAGCTTGTGTCTGTCCAGCTGTGCCCTCCGCTGCCTGTGGGACGAGAGCAGTGTCAACAGAGAACAACTTGGCACGTTTTATAAATGCCATGAACAAGACAGCAGGCGCCCTTGCTAACTGGTAGCTTTTGGAAAGGTGATGTTGGGCACCCACGCTTCCGTTTCTGACTGTGCATCGGGAGGGCTGTCCTGTCCCCGGGCGGGCCTCCCGCTTCCAGGTGCTCTGGCTCTGGGCTCTGTCAGGAGGCAAGTTGGCCAGGAGCCGGCCTCCCCGCTCCAGGCACAGTGCCCACCTTGTGGCTGCATCTCTCATCGGACCCCGCAGACTCCGACCGGCAGCGCTTACCCTCCTCACCGCCGTTGTTGCAGACTTGGCTTCCTCCCCACGTGGGCAGGCACAGCCCGGCCTCACTGTCGGCTGTCCAGCCTCTGCCTCTTGTTGTCTTTAACCTTCATCTTGGAAAAAAGCTCTCTCAGAAGTCATGCCCTTTTGCCAATCTCCTTACACAACTTATTTTGAGCCGGTGATTTTTAAAATTTCCTGTATCTCCTTTGATTTTGTATTTTTAACCTATATTGCTTTTAGAGTAGTTAGTTGATAAATTTGCAATTTCATACGTAAAATAGCACTTCTTTTTTTAAAGTCCTAATTTCAGGCTGCTTAGGAGACTGTTCTAGCTTTCTTTGTTTCTAATTGTTTATGTATTTATTTCGAGGAAGGAAGCAGGCAGGAATGAAGTCAAGTAGGCAGACAGGCAGAGAGAGGAGAAGCGTGTCATCCCTGCATTTGTCACAGTGGTCGTTTGTCCCCACACCCGTCCTGCCTCAGACCCAGTCCTCGGGCTTTACATGAACTGTATCTCCAGAGCCAGGGACTTAACCCTGAGCCACTGGGACACACCTGGTTCTGGCTCTTACTGAACCATCTCAGGTAAATGCGGTCGCTGGTGAGAGGTCGTGAGCGATGCTATGTCCATCATAACACCCATTATGATTTTTCCTTCACTCGTGTGTGAGGGGCTCTACCTGTAATTCTTCTGTAATAGTCCAGACTCGGTGAGGATGTAAACTAGAATCGTAAATGTCAGAGGAACATAATAAATTATTCTTTAAATATGTCATTGAAATAATTTAATTTGGAAAGTCATAGAGTTGTTTTTGTTAGTTTTTAAAAAGTGCTCAGAGAGAGGAACCTGCTGGTGGAGTAGTGGTTAGGTCAATCACCTCTGAAGGAGTGTAGGCCACATACTCCTGAATTCGAGTCCCAGGAGGAGTGTGGGAGGGTACAACTGGTGTGAACCACTCAATAAAATAAAACATTCCCTCCTTCTCTCTCTCCCTTCTGCCTGCTCGCCTTCATTTCTGCCTGCACCTTTCCTAAAAAAATTTTGAGTCCTCGGAGAGAACAAAGCAGCATTTTCTTCAGAACCTTGGAATGGGGGAGGCCGTCCTAAGGGCAGTACACTGTCTAACAGCTGTTAGGAAAGAACTCATACGCCTAAGTCGAAAAGTGATAAACTGGAAAAATATTTCTAAAATGCCGCAGGTATAGACTCTTTGAGGAAACAAAGAACTCTTGCAGTAGAAAGATCAACTTATGAGAAGAAATACAGGATGTGAGAGATTGATTTTTATTGGAAAAGAAGTATAAGTCGTCAATAAACACAGAAGAAGCTCGGTGTGAGATTCTTCTATCAGGTTTTCAGAGCGAGTGTTGTAGCCTGGTGTGAGATCTGCCGGCGGGCTGGTGCGTGGCTGCTGCGGGGAGAAGCGGGCCAAGCTTCTGTAGCAGCGTGGGGATAATGCTGATGCAGAAGCACAGATACATGCAGATGCACTTGGCAGGTTTTGGAAGCAGACCGTAAGTGAAACCACATAGAAGAAAGGCAGGCACTAGAACAGAATAGCATCACTTGGTTCCACGTCAGCCGGGAATTCTTTTTTCTCATGAGCGTCACAGCCACCGAGGTCACCTGCAGACCTGCGTGTTGGAGCGCGTGTGCGCTCTGACTCAGCGGTTCTGGGTCTGTGTATGGACCTGCCGTCAGAACTCAGACGTCGGAGCATGAGGCTTATCGCAGCGTCACGCCGACAGCGGAAGACGGGAGGTGACCGCCTGTGGAAGGGGACTGGCCTGCTTAGCTGCAGGGCAGTCCCCCCGAGGGAGCAGCGCATCTGTTGGAAGAATGAGGGCAGGAAGATGTGGAAATGGGTGTGTGGTTTCAAAGTCCGTCCAGTACAGGCGGTGTCGACATTCCTCGTTGAGTAGACGCACCAGTGAAAAGGGTGCACACAGAAAGTGTCTTCAAGGATTTCTAAGAACTGATTCAGAGTCTCATGTTTTCTTCTAGTACAAACTTTACATTGGATGAGGACATCTGTTCTCTCTCTTTAGATGAGAATAGTTTTTAGTGGTTAACAGTAGTTTCATTATTATTTTTCTAGTGCTTTATTTTTCCTGTTAGGACCGAGCCACTGAAATGAATTAACCAACTGCTGGAAATAATCTCAGAAGTCACCAGAAGAAGTGTATTAATAGTGGTCCTAGTTTGTCTTTCAGCCAGTTATTAGTGTTTAAATTCTATCATTGCGTTGATTCTAAGGAGGTCCTCAGGCTAGAGCTTACAGACTCAGATGACTGCCTCTTTGCAGTGCTTTTGAGAAATTAATGGGGAGGTTTTGCTTGTGCATTTTAAAGAATAGTGGGGGTCAAATATTAATTAACAGTATGAACTTAGATGTTTTGCATAAAGGTTTTCTGTTTGAGTTTTAAGTCCTGTCTTCTGGAAGCACTGGAAAGTACACGTACCTGGAAGAAGGTGTTTCTCTTTTTGCTGACATTCGAATCGCCTTTTTATTGCACGATGTCCCAGCACCCCTAGAATCCCTCTTTTTCTGTTCTGCGTCTTCCAGTCCCAGCCGGCAGCCAGCATGGCGGCAGGCCTGTGTGCTTTGGACCAGACCCAGTTTACACTCTGGCCCCATTACTTTAGCTGCATCTTTGTTACAATACCTGCCTCCTTACAGGTGGAAAGGGTCGGTCGCCTGTATGATGTCTGACTCCTGGAAGGCACTTTGTCCACGTTTTCCTTATTTCCTCACCTCGTCCCTTCTCCCAAGTGTGCTCTCATTCCACGACCTGTTTTTGCACCAACCTCTCTCCTTGCATCCTTTCTAACGGTGTAGATAATTCCCTTATAAATGTCCCCCCAAGCTTCAGTTTACCCAGCTGACTGCTGAACAACTCCGTCTGCCTGTCTCCTCTGTACCTCAAAGTCCATGTGCACAGAACCACTCACCATTTCTCCACAGAGTGTTCTCCTCCTGACTTTTCTGCTTGCTTCTCTGCAATGTGAGTCTGTTTTCACGTGTCTCTTCATTCCGCTTTCCGACCCTGAGTGCCAGTGTGAGTCATGGCCGCTGACCAAAGCATTGCGTGTCTTTAGTGGACAAGGTCAAAAAGACCCTCAGTTTGGGATGCAGAGAAAAGGGAACCCCTTCACACTGTTGGTGGGAGTGTGGTGTGGAAAGCAGTATGGAGATCCCTCAAAAAATTGAGAATGAATATTCCATATGATCCCATTATCCCTCATCTGAGCATTTACCCCCAAAACAAAAAAAAAAATCACTAAAGAGATGTGTTTAGCCCCCACGTGTATTACTGCATTGTTTATAATAGCCGAGATAGGCCAACATAAATGGGTGACCTGATGCCCATGACGTGTGTACATAAACATACATACACCCGATGGAATACTACACAGCCCTGAAAAATGAGCTCCTGCCATTTGCAACATTACATGGATGGAACTGGAGGGGATTGCGCTAAGTGAGATGAGTCAGAAGGAGAAAGACAAATACTGGATAATCTCACTCCTATGTGGAACAAAAAGAAATAAAGCAAACAAACAGAACAAACAAAACTGCCCCTTGGACACTGACAACAGGACTGAGGTCACAGCAGGGAAGGGGTGTGACCAGTGGACATGGTGAGGACTACTGGAAATTTGATGGTGGGCATAGAGTGTTCTATTTGATGAACGGTGAACCTGCACATCTAAGCTTCTAGTATTTTTTTAACTCAGTTAACCTCAATTAAAAAAAAGAGAGAAAGAAAACCTGCAGTTTTAACCCCAGACTTGCCTTATTTTCAGTCCAGCTGTTACATCTCTGTGAGATTTTGGGGAAGCTACTTTGCTTTTGTGTGTCTCGGTTCATCTGTGAAACCCTGTAATTTGTTGGAAAGGGTCCATGGAATAACAGTTCTCCGTGTTGAGAACAGTACTTTGTTCTTGTTTAATAACTATTCATTACATGCCCCGGTGGTGTGGTGGTCAAATCCCTTGCCTCTTGCCACATTATTTACTTTCTAGTCCTGCTTCCTGATAAAATTATCACAGTTATTAAATATTTGATGAATGAGACATGTCAGGTAAAGACTTTGGAATTTCGGTCATGCCGATTAATTGTTAAGCAAACTAACACAGAACCCGATCCGTGCTAAACCTCAGCCTTCATGAAGCCAGTGATGAGGCCCTGGAGAAAGCCTTGCCCGGGGCATTCTGGTTACCGAGTTCCTCCCGCCCCGCTTTTCTCCTGAGCAGGACACCCTTCGTGCCCTGTCCAGTGGAATTAGGCCCCGGCACAGTACGCCAGGTGACGCGATGACATGTGACTGGACACAGCAAGAATCTGATTAGTGCTGATTAGTGTCCTGGGGTGCCCGCAGGCCTCCTCCAAGATGCTGGCCTGAAAGGACATGAGCGTGATTCAGGTTCCTCTGCCCGGTGGGCTTTCGGAGTGGTCAGTCCCTTTGCTGTGTTAACCTTCAGCGTGCTCTGTGGGCAGGGGAGCTGTGACCACTCGCCGGGGCTGTTTGAGCCTGCAGCCTTGGTGCTTTGTTTGCTGGTTGGTAGGAAATAGGTCGTCTTTTTCATGAGTTATCAACCTCCATCACCCCTTGAGCTCGGACCCAGCTGCAGTGGACACAGAGGTACTGGTGCCTGTTGCTTTTCATCTTCCCTGCAGCGTGGTCATGCCTGTGGCACGTGAGGGGCAGTTGGTCCTCTTACCAGGTCTGTCTCCTCGGGAACGATGACCCCAGTGAGATGGCACCGTCATCCCCAGAGCCCTTGCTCGGGTCTCTTCACTTTCGTTGAAGCCTGTTGCTGGAAGCAGGGGCCCGCATCCCTCTTACTGGTCCAGGTGCCCGGGGGCGTCATGTGAGAAGCAACATGGCAGCAGTGAGTAAGTCACAGCCTGTCTCTTGTGTGTCAGCTGCTGTTGACTAGGGTTCTTCCTCTATTCATTTTTTTTAAAATAAACTTTCATTGTTACAGAAGCAGCACATTGCATTGTAGACAATCAAAATCCAGACTAGCAAAAAGGACAGCGCCATGTCCCGCCTTCTCTGCTCTGCCTGTGTCATGTTTCCTTTGTGTGAGCAGGGCTCACACGTCATCCATGCGAGACTGTTGGCAGTTTGGTTATTGTTGGTCTTTCAGAATCGACCTTTTCTTTTTAGTGACTTTCATTGTACACAACATGCAGACGAGTCTCATCTTTCCAGCTGACCCGCAATGTCCTTTACAGCTTTCTTGTGAACTGACGTCCAGTCTAGGAGCGAGCATTACATCTGAGTGTGTCCGTTATGTCCCTCTGACTTTCTTTTTCCAGTCCCCGCTTTTTATGTATTTTATTTTATTTGTGTTTGAAGGAAAGGTGCAAACAGGAAGAGAGAGGAGGAGGAAGCCTTCTGTTCTGGCTTATTTATTGTTGATCTCGGTGTTTCCTCGGGCCCCGGTCTTGAACTGGGGACGGAGTTGTGTGTGGACTCCACCACAGTGGGCTAAAGTGCTAGGCCACCAGGCCACCCCAACAGTGTGTACTTTGAAACTGGTTTCACTTGGCCAGTTGTCCTATAGAATTCCTGCCATCTGGTTGTGTCTGGCTGCTCCCTGGGGTGTGGAAGGTGTTCCTTTGTTCTCTGTGCTTCTTATAAATCGGATATGATACCTGAAGCCGTGACGGAGGGAACACACTTCCCGGGGAAGTCAGCGAGATGCGTCTCCCTTCAGTCACCAGTGTTCGGGGCACAGGGTTGCAGTTGGCATCTCAAACAGTGACAGAGGAGTTCACCTGTCTTTCTGAAAACAGCATCACGGGGCGTGGGTTTACACTGATGACGTGTCTTTCAGTCCACCGGAGTGCAGGGGTTAGGTTTTGGGTTTTTGGGTTGTTTTTTTTTTCTTTGGTGCTTGAAATTGCCACTCCTTGGAAGTCCTTTCTTGCTGTTTTCTCTTTGATCAATATTTGAAAGCTCTCTTGCTCTTAAATTGCTCATCTTATTATCTGTGTCTCTACTTAGCTATGATTGATTTTTTTCCCTTTGTTAGGGATGGTATTTTCCTCCTGCTCTTCATGCCTGGTGACTTGTTTTTAAAGAAAAGTTGCAGGCAGGCGTGAGGGCCAGCAGGCAGGCAGGAGAGAGGAGGAAGCATTTTGTCTGTGTCTGGCAGTCCCGGCCCCGGGTGCTGACCTGGGCCCCTGCGTTGCACGTGGCTGCGTCCCGTAGCCTTCCCGCCAGGCCGCCAGGGCGCACGGCCCGCTGGTGCCTTTATCGGATGCCTGGCCTCGTGATGCTTGCATTCCTGTGTGCCGGGTGTCTGGGAGTGTCATAGATCTTTCTGAACCTTGCTCTGACATGCAGGTAAATTACTTGGAAACAGTTTCCTTCTTTTGGGTGTTAGGTTTAAGCTCTTTTAGGAGGAACTTGAGTAACCTAGTCGGGATATCCTTGCCCCTCTGTTGAGGCAAAGCCCTGTCTGCAGCTGTGCGCAGGCCTGTGAATGAGGGGGCTCCCCTCTGCCTGGGGGAGCCCCTGTGTGAGGGATGGTCGCCCTCACTTGGTAGTGGCCTCGCAGGCTGTGCTCAGTGTGAGAAAGGGGTCCCTTCTGAGAGCTCCCCAGACCTGCTCCAGACTCCAGCTCCTGTCACCTCAGTCACAGCGACCCTGTCCGTGTGTCCTGATTGCTGAAGCCCTGGGGCGTCTCTCTGGGCCGGGACCGGTCCTTCAGCGCCTGCTGTCCAAGAGAGCACACTTTTTCATGTCATTTTTGTTTTCCTGTGGTTTTAAGTGAAGCATAAACGTCATCTCGGTTACTACACCATGATTGTCTAGTTTGCATGTTGGTTGATTTACAAAACCAGGTTTAACTGCATCTGCAGAGTGGAGTCAATGCCACACTTCACAGGAGCGCCTGAAAAGAGCGTTCTCACGACACCATGCCCACGCTCAGTGGTGACTCCTCGCTAGATCCATGTGGCCTGGGATTAGAAGCCTGGAGGGGGCCTCCAGAGTTGTCCTCGTCACCCAGCACTGGTTTTTCAGGGCCTGGCTTCATGGACAATTCAGCTGTCTGTCCTCACAGCCACGCTGCCCACAAAGCCAGGCCTGGAGGAGCCTCACAGGATGGGCCTACCCAGGGCTGTGCTCCCACCCAGGGGCTGTGCTCCCACTCAGGGACTGTGCTCCCACCCCGGGGCTGCGCTCCCACCCAGGGGCTGTGCTCCCGCCCCGGGGCTGCGCTCCCACCCAGGGGCTGTGCTCCCACTCAGGGACTGCGCTCCCACCCCGGGGCTGCGCTCTCACCCAGGGACTGTGCTCCCACCCCGGGGCTGCGCTCCCACCCAGGGACTGCGCTCCCACCCAGGGGCTGTGCTCCCACCCCGGGGCTGTGCTCCCACCCCGGGACTGTGCTCCCACCCAGGGGCTGTGCTCCCGCCCAGGGGCTGCGCTCCCACCCCGGGGCTGTGCCTGCCTTGGGGCTGCTTCTCCACAGGCTAAGGCTGTGCTCATCTCACTGGCTCTCACAGATCTGGGGGCTTGGCTGTGTTTTCCCTCGATTTTCGCTAGCTGTCTGCCCAGCTGATAGCCATTCTCTGTGCTGCGTATGACTCTTAGTGACTGAGCGAGGCCTGGGTGGCCGTGTTCTCTGGAGGGCCTGCTCCCACGTCTGCCCGCTGGGCTTCGCTCCGGCTGCTGTGACGTCAGCGAGCGAGGTGCATGTGGTGCTGCCGGTGGGCTGGGACCAGCTATGAATCTGCTGCTTTTAGTTAAAAGCTTGGGTGTGCTTTTTCCCCTCCACTTACTGAGCAACTTTTTTATTTCAAGGTGGATATTTTGGCTCAGATTGGCTGTGTTGAAAGTCTCAGCCAGTCACCACCTTCTTCATCCTCTCCTTCTCCTTCTTCTTCCATAAATAAGGTAAAGTTCCAACTTGAGTGCACGAGGAAACGAACTTCTAAACCCTTCCTTTCTCCCGTGAGACAGTGTTTCCGGTAAAGCAGCTCACAGAGCTCTCCCTGGGCACGGTCCCTAGGATGTGGGTCTAAAGGGATGAGAAGTGTGATTGGAATTTGCACCTTGGAGACATGTAGCTGAGAGTTTGACTGAGACGTCACTCAGGGATTCGCTCCGTGGCGGTGAGGTCACACGGCCGGTGGTCGGGAGCGCTAGGGCGCCAGAGGGAGGGGAAGAGGAGGGTGACCACATTGCTCGTAAACAGAGAGCAGAGAAGAGGCACCTGAGAGATTGAGGCCTGTGTGAGGGGCAGAGTGGGCAGGCCTGTGGCTCCATGCCTACAGCTGAGGGGCAGCAGTTAGTTGAGAGCAAGAGCAAAAAAGGTGGAGGCCACGGGACCATGAAACCAGATCGTTGTAGTTGGTGCAGCGCGAGTTGGGCTCTGGGGAAGCCAAGATCTCCGCGTCCAGCACCCAGAAACGTGTGCGGAGAGCCCTGGAGACGCGAAGTTCCTCTTGAACTTCACGGTGAGCCTGACTTCCGCCTCCTTCCTTTGTCTGTGCGTCCAAAGGAAGCAGTCGTTGGCTAGAGTAGAAAATCTTATGTGCGTGCTGTTGCCTCTTCAGTTAAAAGTGCCTCTGGTAACGCGGCCCGGCCTTGAAGCCACCTGGAAAGCTGACCGCCCTCTTCCTCAGGTCAACTGATGGGTGTGCTGCCTAGATGGGGCTTGACTCGGAGCTGCCAATCTTCCAGCTTCTACTCCGATGAGCCTCACACAGCCAGATGCCTGCAGGCTTACCCCGTGCCCATGTGTTTGTGCTGTGTCTGCGTCGTGTCCCGAATCCCTGCGGAGCCCTGCGAGGAAGTGCTTGGTAGCAGGCCGTTTACCAGGGGCCGCTGCTGAGCGGTGAGCCGGGAATCCCACCCAGAGCGCGCGAGCCTGAGGTCTGGACCCGCTGGGCTGGTGGTTCCTGCAGGGACGGTCTCGTGCCCTTGGCTCTCATGCAGCAGTACCAGCACCCTGCGCCCGGTCCTGCCGGCGCCGCGCCAGGCATGCGCCAGTCTGCTTTCACTGGGCACATTTTAGGGAGCCTTGCGATGTGAACCCTTGTGTCTGATGAGGATGAGATAGCTTTTAACTTGGAGCGCTTAGGTGCAAAGGCACTGAATGTGTCATGTTGCTCCTGGCCGTGTGAGTTAGTGGAGTGGACGCTAGAAGGACAGTCGGTCATCCATCCGTGTCCAGTGCGGGTTAGATTAAAGTGCGTTTGAAGCAGAGACCAAGGCCGCTGTGCTCTGGGAGTTTGCTCACCTCACAGAGACTGTGCAAGTGCTGTGTTCCAGGCCCCGTGTCCGTGGCAGCTGGAAGCCCTGTGACCCTGACGGGCACAGCCCCGTCTGTCCCGTGAACATTAGTGCAGTTCGGCAGACATGGTTTACATGCAAATTGTGTGTGTTAGGGTTCAAGCCGTTTGTTAAAAGTTGAAACATAGGAAAGCTAAATGGGTTTCGTAAGGAAGAATCCTCACTTGCCTTCTGGACCTTACCATGAGCATCGCTGTGTCACACACGGTCGGCCCTGCGCCCACTCTGCCAGTCTGCCTTCCAGCTTTGTTCTCTGATGCCTGCTTCTGAGACCTGGGAGACGATGTGCTTTCACAATCTGCAATCTCGGGTGCTGGAAGTTTTCTTCCTGTGATCAACCAGCCAGGTTGTTTTCCTAAAACGGACTTGTCAGTGCAGATAAGGGAAATCTGATGTTTTTCTTTGTAAAATACTGATGTCAAGGTCAGACCCTGGACAGGTAACTCAGACAAATGATCCGGACCACATACTTAACCACCTGAACGGAACGGAGTTCTCGCCCCTATGAAATAGGCCACGTGCCCGTGACTTACTAACGGGGTGACCAGCTGGCATGCAGACAACTCTGACGGACAACTAACTGGGCGAACGTGGACAGACGTGACTGGATGTCAGCAAGCACCCTCCTCACCAGGTTTTCCTGCAGACAGACTGTAGCCTGAGCAAAGGCAGGGATGTGGGAAAGTTTGGGTAACTGGCTTCTGGACATAGACTTGAGGGCTGCCGATGAGGACAGTAGGGTCTTTGTTATAGACTAAGAACTTTGGAGTGATTCCGCCAATGATGGCTTTTATTACCTGTGGTAGGGAGTCGGGAAGGGTTTGCTGCCATCACAGTGGGAGGAAGGGAATGACGACATGGCTGGTAGAAAGAAAGGAGGAGGGAAAGGTGGGAAGAAAGCGAGAAGAGGCACCTTGGTGTTGGGAGCCTCGCGCGCGAGCAGAATGGATTATCGTGTGACTTGTCCCTGCAGCTGAGGTACAACAAAGGGCATTGAGATGACAGTGAGGAAGTCGGAGGCCAAAGGATGAGAAGGCAGGTCCAGGGAGATGAATATTATAGATATTTGAGGAAGGACCCTGGAGGTCAGTAACAGAGAGAGAGAATGAGAGGCCAGTGATGGAGAGATTTCCAGTTGGTCAGGTTTTGAAAGACTTATCTGCAGGAGTCAGGTTGAAACAGAATATTCTGGGAGGAAAAAAGAGGAGAAAAAAGCAGACGTTGATTCCATTTGTCTATGAGGACTTCCGAACTAATAGAGCGCTAAGATCCTGTACAAATCGTATAGCAGGCATTACCCACAGTTTACAAGCAAAGTAGTTTTTAAAAGAATGATCATAGTGGGTGTTTTTGTCCTGATAGGCTTTCATTCTGCAGGTGCTTGCTGTGAACGGTCACATGTTGACAATAGTCCCAGCTTCTCCTCAACATCCATGACACTCTTTGAAGTCGCTAACGCCACCCCGTGCCGGTATTCTGGTTCATAACCTTCTTTTCCTTTCATGCCCTTTCCTTCCTCCGGGCTTTCTGCTCTGAGCCGGACATCTGGCTGCCTGCGGCCTGTGGCCCCCGCGGGGAGGAGGTGCCGGGGCCCAGTGCGGGGACGGGGAGGCTCTGCGCAGCCCCCAAGGCCCGAGGGCGCAGGGCCAGCCTCCCAGCAGTTCTGGAAGTCACACTAGACAGATGCTGTCATCTGTTACCCAGAACTGTCACACTCTCAGGTTTATGTTCTAAAATGTAAACCTCGACTCTATTTCTGAATGAAGCCCCCTCCCTCAGAAACCCGGGGAGGCAGAGACTGATGCTCTTCAGTGGTGTGACCGCCAGGCCTGGGCCGGGTCCAGTTGAGTGCCACCTGCAGCCGGGCATTTGGGGAGCGCGGTCATGTGCCCCCAGCATCTTTGTCAGCACGTGGCCCCGAGTGTCCGTTGTGGCAGGCAGTTAGTTAGCACTGTCCTTCAGTGAAGAGTGAGAAGACCAACCACGTCGCACCTGACAGCGTGGGAGAAGTACGGTGGATGGTTTGGTAATTTTCTCACAAATTTCTTAACCGGCACCACCTTCTTAATGTGAGAAAACAGACTCAGGTAGAGGGGAGAATTTATGTCCTGTATTCCTAGTACACGGAGTCAATAATGAAAAAAGATTTTGAAAGGAAAGATGCACTTGGAATGAAGGTGAATAGGCAGGCAGGAAGAGAGAGGAGGAAGAAGCATTTATTCTTTTTTCTTCGGGTGCTCATCTTGGCTGCTCTGAGTCCTTAGGCTGTGTGTGGCCTGCACCAGCCAGGGCCATGGACTTACCTGCTAGGCCCCCAGGGTGCACGGGAATTTTTTTAAAGCTGTTTGTTTTCCCTGAACATCTCTGTAAATTTAAAGAGGTTCAAATAAAAACAGAAGCATTTTTAACATGTAGTTGATCGATGTTAAGGTTCAGCTGGTTTTAGTTTAAAAACACTAAGCTGATGCGAATGTCTGTGTGTAAAGACAGACAAAGATACTCTGCATAAAGTACTCACAGCATCCTCGCTAGTGGGCTCCGCAGCAGTGTTCTGTGCCGAAGAGGCCCCTGGAGAACAGCAGAGGCCGGACGGGCCCGCGCCGCGCGATGGTGACGGTCCAGCTGAGGGGGTTCTTTCAGTGCTTACAGCAGCAGCTGGCAGGACCGGCGCGAAGCTGGGTTTCTGCATTAGTTCTCACAGCGAAGTGTATTCTAGACAGAGCGAGGACTGAAAGCTTGTTTCAAAAATCAAGGGGACAGGAGACTGGTTGGCTCGGGCGGGTGGATGTGCCTCAGTGACCCGGCAGAATGTTCGTTCTGCCACGTTGCGTGCTTTCCCGCACGTCGGAGCTTTCATGCTTTAAACTTAAAATCGTTCGGGGTTCTGTCCACTTTTGTCAGCACTTCTGTTGTGCGTCATAGTCACGTGAGTCCTACTGAGGTGAGCAGTGCTTTCTGGAAGTCACAAGTCTTCTTCCCCCTTTTCACCTGAACAGCAGGTCAGCGGCGGCAGTGACCCCTGGTCGACCTGGAACGCCTCCAAAGCTGGCAACTGGGAGAGTGCGGACAGCTGGGGAGCCAAGCCAGAGGGGGCTTCGGCCCAAAGAAACACTTCCAACAACTGGGACGCGGCCTTCGGTCATCCGCAGGCCTACCAAGGACCAGGTGACCAAGAGGGAGGCGTCGGGGTCCCCGCTGAGTGACAGATGAAAGGTTTTAAAACAGCTGTCAGCCTGAGGCGCGGTCGCTGTCCTGGATCCAGGTGCAGACAGTGGTTAGTTGCCACCTGTTGTCCAGTCTCAGGGAGCCACGGACTCAGGTGCCTCTGGGCCAGGTTCCTCACCCCTCAGAACACAGCAGCCTGGTGACTGCCGGCCTGGGGTTGCCGCCCGCCTCCCGCCGTGAGGGTTAGTGCCAGGGTGGTGCCCCTGTGCAGCCTCAGAGATGGGGAATCTCCATTTCCGTGTCATCTTCCCACTTCAGCATCTTAGCAGCTAGTACATTTATTCTGAAATCCTGGGCCAAAAATGGCGTATAAGATCGCATGGGGTTCACCGCCTGCAGCCTGTGCCCTCTGAGTTAGCCGTTTTGCCTTTTCCTCCGTCCGGTCTGACTTCTGTTTTGCTCTCGGGAGTATCGAGGCAGAAGGGGACAGTGCCGGAGTCACGAAGGCGTGTCCGTCCTGCCCATGGTCTGCTGTTGCGGCCCCTCTGTGCATCTGAGTGTGCCCCAGGAGGAGCTGGCGCTCGGGGCGGACGCCCCAGGACGGCCCGGCCGCGGCCCACTCTGCCGAGGCCAGGAGCAGGGCCCGTGGAAATGCCGTCGAGGCGCTGACGTCTGGTTCCATAGTGACCTGGCCCAGATTCTTCTCGTGCTTTCTATTCTTTCTCACTTTGGCCTTGTCTCTGCCTCTCCGCGGTGGCATTCTTCGGGCGGAGGTCCCACTGCCCTTACCCCAGTAGGCCAGCCGGGGAGGCTGAGGCACAGACTGGAAGAGGAGGAATGAGGAGGCGCGCAGCTTACCTGGTACAGGTTGCTGTTTGAATATTAAGCTGCTGATGCTGCTTAATCACGTCTGATTTTTGCCCGTTTCCTTCTCCACCTTCATGGCCGCATCCTCCCCCCCCC